>OX101794.1:5755555-5805555 GCA_944452715.1 Ophion slaviceki | reverse complement strand
TTATATAAAATATTTCGCGAAAGACGGATCGTAGGAAGCTCAACGTTATAACTGTAGGAAAATCGCGGTGTTGCCACGATTACAGCGCCGCTCTCTATACGAGTATAAGACCTATCTATGCATGATGATTAGGTGCGAATGTGTGGGGCATATAGAGGGTATAAGCTGTGTCAAAAAATTCCAACCAACAGCATAGTATACTCATTGGATGTTACTATACGCTTCTACCGAAACTTTTGGCTCATACGTGTACCTACAGAACTACCTTAAGATGTTAAGATGACGAAATCCTTCGTCGAATTTTACTTTTTTTTACAGCATTTCTAGTGTACTTGTGCGTTACATACTTTGTACTTTTATCTAATGGTGATATCAGTTGTTTTTCTTATAATAGTAATATGTCTTTTTTAAATGAGATATTTTCAAAAATATTATTCCTAAGCTTTAACAATTTAGTGTGCAACATGACTAGTTAACTTGCTTGCCTACTTCATAAAAGTGATTTCACTTTTTTTGTACATTTGTATTAAAGAAGTATAATGAAACCATTTGTTGAACTCAAATAAAAAGTATAGTTTGAGATATTTGAGATAAATCAGAATGTTTTATATAGTAAAATAAGCGATACCGATTTTATGGAATTTTTTATGACTAGGCGTTTTTTAAACTTAAAAAAGAAGTTTTTGAAAGAGATTTCAGATCTTTTTGAAAGGGGAATTTCAATATATCTAAACAAACTGACGTCTGCAATTTCAAACTCGTTTGAACCATTACTTTTATTGCTGAATATTTTTTTAAAGAAATTAATACACCTGGTTTTTTTCTTTTTACAAACTTTTTTACAATAAAGGATTCCCGATATGCTAATTTATGAGAAGATTAATTTCAAATTAATAAAAGTATAGGAAATACAGAGGGGTTACAATTTTTAACATCCATTCTTCAAACAAAAAAAGGTTAAAGAATGGAACTTTTTACTTTAAGAGGGTATGTTTGTGTTACGTCCGAAACCGTTTAGAAAAGATATATATTTCTAGAGTTATAAGCGTCGAGCGGTAAACGCTTTACTCCGATTACTACCCTAATGAGTCACGAGTGCTCTTCGGGATAATAATTATGTGGGAATACTGCGCTCTTGTCGTCGAGACAAGGAGGTTTTATAAGGGCGAGATGACTTTGCCAGAAGGGCTACTCTCTTAATTTGGGCACAGAGAAGAACTATTTTTCGTCTAATATCCGAGAGTTCGACCTCCTCGGAGATGCAATAAAGGTTGGATATTTTGGATCCCTATCATAGGGCTTGAGGCTCCGGCCGGAAAACTTTTATTACTGCTCTCATACAGAGCGGGAAAAAATAGGAGAGCGGCTCGCAACACGAAAATACATGCATTAGGTATTGTGCCCAGTTGATAAACAAGGAGAGCGTATATCTTCGCTATGGTCTGTGATGCACGCGTCTATGGCGTGTGAGAAGCAATACAATTGTGATAGGTATCTCGAACGCTTATATTTTTGGTTGCGTTGAAAAATAAAAATAGCTCACTCTATTGCTTCTCGCACGTGTACAATTATGTGTGTGCTGGTCAAAAAGAAATCACAGAAAAATGTCGTATGTGACATTTGTTATTATTCAATAAGAAAGTGACAGATGAATGAAAGTAAATTCCCTTTCAAAAACAAAGATTCTTATATAGAAAAAAAAGATTTTTTTTTCTTTGCACAGATTCTCATTTTACATGAGCGAATATACCCGTAAATGTCGAAAAACTATTTCTTTACTGAGTAAGCGAAATAACAGTGGCCTAAAACAATAATGGGTTTCTTTCGATTTTTTTTACCAAACCCAAAACTTTGATCATTCGGGCTACAGGGAAAAAATTGGGACAACTTTACGCTTGGCATACTTTTTGTGGACACTACCAACTTGGAAAAAATGTTTGAGCATAATATTCGCGATATCTATCCGCAAAGATGTCGTAACTTTTGTAGTTTAAAGAATAAATGGCATTTTTGAAATTTTTTAACTGCACATCTCACATAAAACAAAGTGATTAAAAATGGATTTTTTCTTACCTTGAAGAGCAGACGTTCAGCTTTCCAAAACTGTCCTTTAAATTCGTGTACGATGAATGGTCCATGAGTTATTGATTATTAAAGTCAAAAGCGTCATGTGACTTAGATCATGTGATTGATATATACTTGTTTCAAAGTTTAAAATAGAAAGGGTGATCCAAGGAAAATACGTTTGATTGCGTCATTAATCAAACAAATTGTTCGTTGCCTGTACACCTGTTCAAAACAAAAATCGGATATTTTCCTTTGCGAGGTTTCTTTTGATTTATTAATAACAAAAGAGCAATTAATTATTTTGAGTGGAAGCTTGAAATCTATAGATTCTTACCTTTGAAATGCTTTTCAAAATGTTCTTGAAATTGAAATGCTTTTTTTAAATTTTGAGATAAAACAATTTGAAGTCGTTGAAAAATTTTCATAATTTTTGTCTTCTCTTAATCTTTGTGATCCCAACTCCATGACGCTGAAGTTTGCATCCAGGGAGACTAGAGTAAAGGAGTGGACACTGTGCGCTAGCGATGTGGCTCCAAAATCAAGGAAAATAAGAGTTGTAAGTGGCATTGCAATCGGCTTTCCCTTATATATAGATATACTGTCTTGCTTAGCTTTCCGCCGCCTACTTATACATGATTGTCTGTTGATTGAATCCGTGCTCGAGAATGAAGAATCATGTGATGTGTAAAAAAATTATAAATAAAAACTCACATTTTAAATGAGTTTTGTATATAGTTATTAATGTTTTATAAGAGGCAATGTTAAATGTGTATAAATTGAGAACGAACTATTTATTGAACTGTTCGGTGAATCGTTTTCAAATTTGATAGAAGATTATTACATAGACAAAGTAACAATGGGTGTAATTGTGATAACTTATTATTTAAAAAATTACGCTCGTACAATAGAATATTTGTGATTATTATTACTTATTGTGATAGTTATTTATTATTACACAGACATAATGTACAGCAAAATGCGCCTTGATAACAGTACAGATTGGTTATTTAATTCATTCGCAGTGAACCAAATTTCAATTTAGTATTCAAAATTATATTGATTACTTTTATTTGTGACACTTCTGTCTGCCGTTGTTAAACGCACGCGTGAACGCTTCCAGCGTCGCTCTTAACATTATTGAAACAATAAAAATGGAAAACAATGCACATCCTGCAGTACGTCATGCATTGAAGCTCAATCTGACTCTGTGAATTTTTTTTTCAGCGATGCAACAATCTTACATTTTTCATTCTCATTATCTCACATTCTAGAACTAGAGTTCCGTACATTAGCTCCGTGAACTACGGAACACGTATCGTTTTTGTGTTTTATAATAAACGAAAAATATGACTGAACGCTCGCGAATAGAAAAGAAAACTAAATGTTAGTATAGTACAAGTTTGCAAATATCATGCAATATAAAAAAAACGATGATGATGAAATGAGGAGGACATCATGGAAGCGTTGCTGCATCCGTAGAAGACCCAGTTTCCAAACGAGTTGAGTTTCACAGAGCGCGAAGTCATCCGCATCATCAAGCACCCCGACCCCGAAGGGGCAGAGGGAACGATCGACGATACGACAGCGTCGTCCAAGAGCGTCCAGTGATCTCGTGGTATCGATTCCTTTTTTCCAATGATTATGAAATCATCACTCTCTTTAATATATTTGTCTGCGAAGTGAAGCTCACAAACAAAGTGCGTTTTTTCCACTGCGAAACCAAGGACCTTGCTCCATTCCTGGAGTCACGTGTTGCACTGATTCAAAAAATAATTTTAAAGATATAAATGTAACTGGTAAAAATTGATGAATCTACTCTAGTTGAGTTTCAACATATCTTACTCTAGGCACTGCAAAAATGGATGTTGTTCGCATTCCTATCCTTCTTTTTCTCGCCTCGTCGTTGTATCGACCGCTCTAACATCCAGGGACTGAGCATAGTCTCTTCATACTGAAAAGTAGATGGATTATTTGAACAATGAAATGGAAAAAATATTTCGAAAGTTCTTTTCAATACTTGAAAAATCACCGAAGAAACTTCGATCTCACAAGAACATTCCCTTTCAAACTTGTCACTGCAAAATAATTCAATAAGCATTGACACAAATCGGTCCTACTTGCTCTTGTGGGGTTAGAATTTCGGCGGTGATTTTTTATGTTCTTTAATAGATAAATTAATTAGTAATAAAAACATACCTTCTTCAACCGCTTATCTCCTTTCATGAAAATGAGAACTTTTTTCGAGACACACACTTTTTCAAAACTTTTCTCCCACAAGAAACCCGGTATCATTCAAGGCACGCCAAGGTAAAAGGAAAATTGCCGAAAAGACGCAAATCTCGATTTTGACAACTTTCCTCTAATGCGCATGCTTAGAACCTTTAGCTACAAGTATTACTATACATCGGGAAATTGCGATCGCAGCGCCTCTTGCGGTCACTTATCAGTCGGGATTTTGGAGCCGTCTTTCGCTGCTTATCTCCTATGAAGAGTCCACTCCCATAGCATCCCATAGCATCCCATAGAGTCCGCACCCTGTTTGCATACATGGAGACTAGGTACCAGGAGACCAAACTCCCGTGCAAAGCCACTGACAAAAGCGACTCCGAAAATGGCTCCAACATAGATGGCGCTGGGGTGCCGCGGGCCCTATTCATAGTAATATATTAGTCGACGAGGTGAAAGGGATCGGATGAGTTTCTAACCTCACTACAAACCGACTGTAACAGCAAACGTCAAAATTTCTAGCGATCGAGGCCCGTTAGTTTGCCCATGACCATTTGAAAAAAACTCTTTTGAAAGCGAGAAAAGGTGAGTCTTTTGTTTAAGAATACTACATTTTGCGATTGAAAACTTTGTCGCCCGTAGAGTAACTTATTCAATAATTGATGACAAAATAAATTTCCTTGTCCACTAAAAGTCTGGATAGAAATTAGTATTTTATTTCATTATAAATGTTACGAATAATATTCCGTATTCGATCATTCAAAACTATCATCAGTATTTCATTCTTGAAATTTAATTTCAGTGTGCAATATGATGAAAGTGTGCGGAGTACCAAGTTGCAAGCCTGGTCAGTACGAACACCGAACTCAGCGGTGCGCATTGGGATTACCCCATATAGGGTCGCCTGTCGCAACAAAAATGCCAGCATTCAGCCATTTAACGGTTTGCTGAGAATCGGCCAATAATTCGTTGACCAGCATTGGGGTACTGTAGGCGGATGAACGGCTTGTCAGATCTATGCCAGCCATTGGTGGGCCAATACCATCGCACCGATAATATGGCGATCAGCATTGGGCTATCTAGGTGGATGAACGGCTTGCCAGATCTATTCCAGCCATTGATGGTTTGTTTTTAGGCGTTTTGAAAATGCAGGTCGTTAAACTGTAATATGTAAAAAACAAGGGATACGGTTTCGAAAAGCATATCCCACTGATGAAGCTGAAATTTTGCACAGACCTTCTTTTCAATATTTTAAGAGAACCTTTGAAAGGATATTGGCGACTAGCAATAGTTTTCGATATATCGTATATTGAAAGTTATTTATTTTAATGCGCTTCTACTATATTAAATAAACCCAAACAAACCCATCCCACATGGCAAGTGATATGCATGTACGGGCGAGCACTGTTTGCCAGGAAGCAGCGAGGCCGGAGGAGTGGGGGGTATCTATCTGATACATAATCGGATTTTATAATATAGATATACTCGTATGGCGTCAAATAATGAACTTTACAATGCGATACTTCGAAAACTATTGCTAGTCGTCAAAAATCCGTTGAGGGTTTCTCTTAGGATAATGAGAGGAAGTTCGGTGCAAAATTTCAGCTCGACCGGAGGAGTATGCTTTTCGGAACTTCACCCAAAACGAGCGAGTTATTTTCACAGCCTAAATGGACCAAAAAAATTGTCGGTAAACTTTAATGTCACGAATAAAATTATCGGCATAAAAGTAAGGAACGAACAAACGATGAATTCTGTAAGTTTTAGGATGGCTAAGTGGGTAGGGCGCTGGACACTAGAACGAAAGACGTGGGTTCGATCCCGATGATAGGTAAAACCTTGAACAATGCAGAAAGCGTTTTTAATGCAATTATTCTATGTACATGCATAAGCATAAGAAAACAAAAAAGTTACTACTAGAATTTTTATATTCATAATTTGTAAATTTTTTGTTTTTCATTTCCGGCAGAAGATCCGGCAGCCGTTGCTGGGCCAATATGGGCGCATGATATTTGGCCAAGTCTTCGCAGCCATTCATGGTTTACCAATAACAAACCATGCATGGTGCGGATCTGGCCCGTTTACATAGCCATTACCGCGCCATCGTTTTTTCTCTGGCAACCAGTCGTGGACCATTACTGCGCCGATTGTAAAACTCTATTTGGGACGTCAACATGCGGCCTTTCGTACTCCTACGGTAAATATATTTTGGAGATAAATTGATGTTGAAGTTGTTGGTTAACGGGTTATACGCAGTTAGAAATTTAAAAAAATCGATATTTTTATTGCATTTTCGGAATGTACAAATATGTGAGTATATTCCCTGAAAATTTAAAATCGATCCTGCGAATATTCTCGGAAATACACACATATTTGTGAGGACGCTCGGAGCGCGTCTCCGAGCGTCCGAGAAACTTCAAACGCGTTTTTCTCAAAACGGTGTTTTCAACGTTGGTGAGCACGATTTCTCAAAAACGGCTCAACCGATCGGTCTGCAATTTTAACACAACCTTGTCAGATATATTCTTCAGGTATTGATCGAAGAAATAAGATTTCCGATAATTATTTCTATTTTTTTTCAACGATTTAACGAAAGAAATTTGCTTGAAAATCGAAATTGTTTCTTTCCGGAGCCACCATTTTGTGAAAAAATAAAATTTCGACTATTCCTTCGATCAATACCTGGATTCATCTATCGCCTAAAAGAATCTGTTTAGTTTTGGCATTTTAGATAATCCGAACCGGAGATACTTTGCTCACCGCCGGACACTTTTTGTTTGGGGGCCTCCAGGAGACTTCCTACAGGAGCAATGTTAATTAATATTTTTTAAAATAAAAAATGCGAATCTAAAGCTAAAAATGCCACTACACTGCCTAATACTTTTCGTTTTGCCCAAATGAAATCCTTTTCCAGAAAAAAATCGTGAAAAAACGACTTTTTTTAGGCTTGGAACTGCGTGTAACGCCTTAAGAAACTATCTCTACGTGCATAGTTGAACATTTTATTCGATTTTATAGTGTAATAACAGACTTTCTGAGTGGAACCGAGCACTTAACTGCAATCTCGACAAAACTGGCTAAACTTGATACTTTTGTTTTAAACGCCGACATCTTGTCAATTTCCATTTTTTAAAAACTGCATAGCAAGATAGCGGCTTTCATACTGATTAATAAACGTTTTATAAATTTTGTTTCAGATCATATTTACGGCCACAACGGTGTAACACCATGAAAACACCCTTTTTCGATAACATTTTCAACCGTTAAAAAAATGTAAAAGAAATAGAAATAACGTTTTAAAATTTATTTTCTGTTCTTCGTGAGTGCTTTGATTTGACATAAAAAGTCAGACTGATTAGCGTATTTTAACCATTGAAAAGTAAATAGCGGAAATCAACTATTTTTCGACTCGTTACACTGTAATAATCTCTTAACATTCACAGCATACTCTCCAAAATATCAATAATAGGCGATATGAAAAAGAATGAGTTAAAAAAATTATGTTAACGATTGTATAGGTGGATATAAATATTAATTTTATATATAAAATAATTTGGTATAATTTACATTTTATATGAAAATAATTATGTAACGATAAGGAGGAAGATTTTTTTTTGTAATTACCTACGTAGTTGGCGATTTAGAAATTGAATTATATCTGCAGACTAAAATTTGGTCATACATATTCGATTTGTACTCTGCAAAACAACACAAAAGAATAAAAAACTAAAGTTTTTTTAATTTAAAATACTATGCTTTATCAGTACTGTATGCGTATTAATCAAATACCGTATCACTTTGTTTTAAATTTTATAACTCTGACAATTAAAGATGAATAAAAGGTACATCAGCTGTGAACCGTCTTCATCGGACCTATGTTTTGCGTTAATCTATACATGTGGTCCGGAGCACCCCAGCGCCATCTATCTCGGATACCGTTTTGGGGACGAGATGAAAGGCCGAGTGTGGCCTCCTGTATTTAGTCTCCATGTTTGCATCGTTGGAAAGGAACGAAAATGAATTCGTCTTAAGACGGAATGACACCTCATCGCGGTCGGTATGGTAGAGCAATTGTAGATACCCAAAAATCTCTGAAACGGCTCTTCAGATCCCGTCGAAACTTTGCCAAACGACGTCAAATAGATAGACGAACAGCTGTCTGCCCCTCAAATTTTCTGAATTTGAGAAAAAAAACCGTAGATTGGCTTATGATAACCCGATCTACGTTTTTTTTCACATTCAGAAAATTTGAGGGGCAGACAGCTGTTCGTCTATCTATTTGACGTCGTTTGGCAAAGTTTCGACGGGATCTGAAGAGCCGTTTCAGAGATTTTTGGGTATCTACAATTGCTCTACCATACCGACCGCGATGAGGTGTCATTCCGTCTTAAACGGTTCAACTTTTTTTGTAACTAAAATGAATTCTTCATAAATGCTCAAACTTTTTTTGGAACGAAAATGAATTCTCCTTCAATGCTCAAACTTTTTTGGTGGTTGCAGGCTGTTAAAATGCTTCAAACGTTTTTACTCACTTTGTTAGAAATTTACGACCTCAATTTACAAAAAGAAGACGCTCCTTAATAATACAAATAGAGAAATGGAAAATATAAATACATGCAACTCGATCGTACTTGAAATATTTTCGTAGTCAAGTTCCGGTCTCCCACTCTCACAGTCTCACAATCCAATTTTTGTTCAAAGCATTTAAACCACTCAATAATTTCCCACTTTTTAGGGCCAAACATTGCGGATGCATTACAGAAGTGGGTGAACAAGCTCGGCATCAGTTGTTCTATGAATATTCATTGTTTTGGAAAATTACATTTCAAGCGCTTTTCAAGAGACACATGGTTTTTGCAGATACTCCAAATACAAATTTCTCTAGCGCGTACTCCAAAGAAACTTTGTTCGCTATAAAAATTGGGAAAATCTCACCTTTCGTTGTACTCGCAATATGCCCAGGCGAAGAACTATAAGGGTTGAAAGCAATGATTCGTTGCTTAGAGAATGACTTTCTCTACAGTACTGTCCATGTGAAAAACTCTGAGTAACATTTCAAACTTCTTTAGAGGGATTAGGTGAATCATCATAACATATCTTACGCCGCTGACCAAAATGACATGTTTGATAAAAAGTCGGGCGAGTTATTCGATTTTCCACAGCTTGTGAAACTTCTCATCTTGTTCAGCGGCGAGAGAAATCTTCTGATGATTCACCGAATCTCTTTAAAGAAAGTTATAAAATGTTAGTCAGATTTTTTTACATGAACAGTACTATGGAGAAAGTCTAACAAGACATTGTTTTCGTCACTTGTAGATCTTCGCATGGACACTATTATGTTTACAGCCAGAGGTGAGGTTTCCCCAATTGTTATATCCGAACAAAGTTTTTGCAGTTGACATAGGGTAGAAATTTGTTTGTGACACAAAACTATCCCAAAAGAGCTGTCGTCTCTTGCTAAGCGCAGAGAGCACACTGCGAAGTCCAGCTGTCGCAGTCATCGTACACACAATTAAAAGCACTGACGCAAGGCAATTCATTAATCTTCACGACACTATACTTAATTCTTTTAAGCAGTTATGAGCATTCATAGAAAAACTGATGCGAAGCTTATTCACGTTGTTCTATGATGCGTTAGGCAAAATAATTGTCAAGCTCTGCGTCAATAAATTATACAGAGCCGGAAGTATTTTCTACACAAAACTTCACCGTTTATGATAGGACTCTTTTCAAAAAACTTTGAGGATATGTTCATAAAACGTTAATGGAACGAGGTAAATCCAAATTCGATCCAAACGACGTAAATTCAAGGATTTTTAGACTTTCGAACACACGAATTGATAATGACGTACAGAAGCTAGGTTATGCTCTCGGGGCACACAAAAGCTACACATGCACGTCTATCTGCGAGTTTCTTAATTTTATATATGCAAGTGAAAGAAATGAGAACATTGTTGAATATTTATTTAACTTACTCTGTATCTATTTGCGTATTTTCCTCTGTCGCTGTTTCTCCGACGGATTCCGCACGAGCGCCACGGTTAATATAGGCATGTTAGGATCAAAATAAATAATCCACACCTAATGTTGAAACGGCGTGAACCTTTGTTAAATAATTTAATGGCTCGAATAAAAGCCGTTTGTTTTCGTTTTTCACATCCGCGCTAATAACTTGTGGTTATTCGAGCTGTCAAAGCGACCGTATTAGAATACATATATACAGGGTGAGGTACAAAAAGTCTTACAGAGCAATAGCACTCACAAAATCACAAAGCAATCACAAAAACTATTGATCATATGCAAAAATGTTTCAAAAAAAAGTTTCAGTGTTGAGAAGGCCGTCTTACTGGACCACCCTATTTTTTTATCGGTGGAGGCGCTGACGCTACGTCAAGGTAAACTGCACTTTTTTCGATGACATTATTGCCGATTTTAAGATGAATTTAACGACCTACAACACAAGGTCATTGTAGTCACGCAAAGTATGAAAATAGTCGAAAAATCGAAAAATATCGAAATAATCGGTTTCAAAGGATCCACTAACCTTGGTTTGGGTCTACCAGAAGACCCCCAGATGCTCGAAGTGATGACCCTCGACTTGTAATCACTTGTTTGATCGGTGTTTTCTTTTCTTCCGATACCAATGTTTCTTATCTGCAGCAAGTACGCTTTTTCTGTTGACAGATTTTTTCTGACGAATCTAACTTCACAAATACGGGAAATGTGAATATGCATAACATGCATTATTGAGCAACTGAGAATCCTCGATGGATGAGAACTGTACCATTTCAACATCCGTGGTCCGTTAATTGTTGGTGCAGGCAATCACGTGATTGGTCCATATTTTTTTGAAGGTCGCTTGACTGGGCAAGTTTACGCAAACTTTCTACAAACGTACTGCCTCAATTACTGGAAGACGTGCCCTTGCATGTTTGCATGAACATGTGGATGCAACACGACAGTGCACCACCCCATTATGTTCTGTGTTCAAGACAAGTGATGGATGCGATTTTTGGTGAAAATTGGATAGGATGAGGCGGCCCTGTAGCTTGCCCACCTCGTACGCCAGATCTAACATCACCAAATTACTTTTTATGGGGTTTTGTCAAAGAACGCGTAATGGCGGTAGCACCTACTACGCCTGATGACATGAAAGAAAGAATACGCCGAGCACGTACCGAAATTACACCACCAATGTTTGCTGAAGTAACACGGTCTTTTCATCAGCGAATTAACAAATCCTTACAAGTCGAGGGTCATTACTTCGAGCATCTTCTGTAGGTAGACCCAAACCAAGGTTAGTGGATCCTTTGAAAGTGATTATTACGATATTTTTCGTTTTTTCGACTATTTTCATACTTTGCGTGACTAGAATGACATTGTGCTGTAGGTCGCTGAATTCGTCTTAAAATTGGTAATAATGTCATCGAAAAAAAATACATGGTTCCATTTAAAAAAGTGGAGTTGACCTTGACGTAGTTTCAGCGCCTTCACCGATAAAAAACAGGGTGATCCAGTATGACGGCCTTCTCGAACACTGAAACTTTTGTCTGAAACATTTTTAGATATGATCAATAGTTTGACTGCTATTGCTCTGTAACACTTTATGTGCCTCACCCTGTGTGTGTGTGTGTGTGTGTGTGTGTGTGTGTGTGTGTGTGTGTGTGTGTGTGTGTGTGTGTGTGTGTGTGTGTGTGTGTGTGTGTGTGTGTGTGTGTGTGTGTGCGTGCGTGCGTGCGTGCGTGCGTGCGCGCGCGCGCGCGCGCGCGTGTGTGTGTGTGTGTGTGTGTGTTTCAAGCAGGGTGTAGTTCGCGTCATACCGTCCGAGACCGTGTCGTCATTTCGTCAGTAGCGTCAAGATTGGTGGCATCGATCAGTGGCGTCGAATTTTTTTATTTTTATTACTTGGCGTCAAGACGCTGCCGCGTCTCTTGATTTATGTACACTGATTTGCGAGGAAAGCAATGGTCGTAACCCGCTGTATTCTAATGACCACTGGTATTTGGGTTACACCCCTCCGCTGGCTAACAATATCGATGGAATATGTATATTGTTTAGTTTCTACAGATATATAGGGTACTCCATTCGTAGTGATGCAGTTTCTGTTCATGAGTTTCGGATAGTATGGCTATACAATTTTCGGATAGTATGGCTATACACAGAATGAAATAAACAAGACAGTCGTTCGTTTCTTTCTTTCATTTTTGTTTTTTGGACACATTTTTAGGGGTAAAATCGACCGACTTTACCTCAAATAATGTGCACAGGTACCTAAACCTCCATACTACTGATATGAAGGCGAAAAACAGTTTTTGCGAGAATGCAAATAGAGAGGAAGCAGGGAAGAGAGTCGATGTTCCAATCATGATTTTGAACTCTCTTTAATGGCACAGCGCGGCCTACTTAGCGGCCCGCTTGATTAACATGGAGTGATTAATAGTCGCTCCCTAGCTCCGTGCTAGCAAGCCCGAAATACAAGGATTGCTGCTCCTGCTGCAGCTACGCGAGACCTCTCTGGTAGAGATCTAATCGCACGATATTTATTACCTCAGCTCCGTCCATCCCACCACGAAGCCCTAAGGCCACGGTCTCTCTCTCTCTCTCTCTCTCTCTTTCTCTCAAAGTGTCGGTCGTAGCGCGATAGACCGACATGCCGCGATCTGTTGGCCGAAGAGAACGCAGGAGACGACCTAGTACAGACAGTGCCAGCTCGGATTATGAGGATTCGATGGCTGGGTCCTCAGGTGGGGTCGCGGATCGGCCGTCAGTAGGTGGGGAAGCGTCACTGGATCTTGGGCGCTTTGGTACAGCCCCACTTGGTCGCGAACAATTGAGTGACATGCTCCGTGCTCTACCCGATGCGAAGCTATCTTTAAGCGCGACTCTGTATGCTAAGTCGACGGTGGAAGAACGAAACGTCACAGAAAAAGCGCTTATGAAATACCATGAGTCACTGCATGAGATAGCCACAGCATATCTGGAAGTGTTGGCGAAGCTAGAGACGATAGCTGCATGTAAATCAATGTTCGATGAGCGCCATGGCCCAAAAGCAACTTGGGTAGGGGTTGAAAATGAAAATGAAAAAACACAGGTCAATACGGGAATGAGCTATGCATTTGCTGCCAGAGAAACACAAATACACTTCGATCAGGGACCAACAATTACCGTGCCAAAATCTACAAGTACGCGTGTGATTTTTGAAACACGACCTCCAAAGGCTGAAAATTTCGCCTCAGCTAACGCTACGAAGTAGGCGTTATATGGCGCACTCATTCCGGTAGCGCTAGGGTTGAAGATTTCGCACGTAACCCACGTTCGTAATAACGGTGTCCGAATTCAGGCTTCTGGAGGTAATCTTCAGGAACTGAAGAAACTCAGTAGCATCGCTGAGGCTGGATTACAGGTCCTGGATGACGTCAAACTTAAACCGCGGTTAGTTTTGCACGCTGTACCGGCGGCAATGAATCGGGACGCTGTTTTGGCAAATTACACTCGCTTAACCTACCAGGACGAGATATAAATGACACTAAGGTCATCTATGTCTATCCGGTGCGTGGTAGGAGATATACTCGTTTAGTCATTGAAACGAGCGCGGAAAATGGAAAACTCTTACTAGGGCTACCGGAAATATCCCTCGGCTGGAATGCATGCTCGATTCATGACCGTATACGAGTGCTCCAGTGTTATAAATGTCAGCGTTTTGGCCACATAGCGAGCGAATGCAGGCGCGAAGTGCGGTGCGGTCACTGTGCGGGCGCCCATGACACGAAGACCTGTGAACCGAGAGGTGAACCTCCTTCCTGTGTAAACTGTGTCGCTGCCAAAATGACAAATGTGAGCCGCACGGCAATGGACTAGGAGTGCCCGATCCTGCAGAGGAGGATCACTGCTAAAGCCAGATTAATAAACTATGGATAGCAGAGAATCCTTATTACACGTGGAAGAACTCTTAATATGTCACGTGAACTGTCAATCCCTCTGTGCGCATTTACAGGAATTTCATCTACACTTCCAAGCGCAGCGATACCACGTAATTGTTCTTAGTGAGACCTGGCTTAGGCCAGAAATATCGGATTATTTCGTGGAACTCCCTGGTTACTACCTACTACGTCGTGATCGTGCCGGAAAATTTGGCGGGGGAGTGGGTATCTACGTGCACAGTAGTATCAGAGCTGAAATTCTTGCTGCATCGCCTGAGAACTATTGTCGCGAACTTGAGTTCCTTATTGCAAATATTGGTGTACGAGACGCTGTGAACTTATTGCTTGCGATACTTTACAAGCCTCCAAAAAATGGCTACTTGTTAAGATTTGTGACGCCTTTACGGACCTTTCCGAGGATTGTTAGCAGACAATAGTGATTGGGGACTTAAACTGCGACCCGGCTGTGCAAACGGCTGAGACGGCAACATTTTCTGAGCTCATTATTACACAGGGTCTTTATTTAATTCCGTATGGTTCCACACACCACACTATCTCTGCTGACACATGCATTGACCACTGTTTAGTAAGCCCTGCGACTAGAGTCTTAAGCTATGGCAAATACCCGGTCCTGTTTTTCTCAGCGCATGACCTCGTATATGTAAAGTATGATATTGAGGCGATGGGCCACACGCCAGAAAATTTTGACGCGGCCTCTCGTTACATCGGTAGCGCAGATCTCGCAGTTTTTAGCTACGAGTCGCTACCGATGGACAGCGCAGCGCTCGCGAATTCGGTCTCGATGCTTCGCACTGGGACGAAGAGTCGAAGTCGAACAGACGGCGATTGCTGAGCGCGCGCGCGCGCGTGTGTGTTTGCTACGCCGGCCGCTAGCAGAAAGAACGAATACATTTTCGCACGCCGTTCGGTCGTACGCAAACACCTTACATCTATGTGTGTATCACACAATACACATAACTATGCGTAGCGACCATGGTACGCTTGTATTGGAAGTATGCGCTCGCTCGGTAGGAGAGCGGTGAAACTTTGTTGTATTTTACAGTGTATATGCAAATGCCATTGAGTCTCATTTTTTTTTTTCGACGACGGCCGCCACCAAGACTCGTCTTGTAGAAGGGTAACAGCATTTTTCCATGCTTTTCAAATTCATTTAAACAAATAAGCTCGAGCACTATTTGCAACCTCGATGCCAGTTATCGTCAACGACTTCGATCCCTGCCAAAATTTCAAGCGAACGAAATTGCTCGAAACTCACAACAAAAGGGTGGTAAAATTTTATAATGCTCATTATTTAAACAAATGCGTTCAGCATTTTTATCTGTGCCCGGGTTCATATTTGGCAGCATTTGTGCTGGTCAACTTCTCGAGCAATCAAGATCGCTAGCCTCGCTCTACGGAAGAGCGGTGAATTTTTGCGATCCCTAGTGGATTGGGAGACCGAAAAAACGTCGGTCATCGGTCACGGTCATTTTCTGCCCTTTTTGAACCGGAAAAAGTGACCGAGCAGTGACCAAACAACGTTTTTTTGAGGTGAGTCACTTGACCGGTTTTTTTCGGTTTTCGGTCACTGTAATAAAAGTAAGGTTAGTCACTTGACCGGTTTTCGGTCACTGGGGCGTTTCAGTCCCTGACCCTAGTAGTGACCGAAAGCGAACCGAAGTGCATGGGGCAGAGAGAGGGTCCTTCTGGAACGCTATTGGAACTATAATAATAGAAACTCGTACACAAAAACATCAGTAAATTTGAACGTTTTTTTTTAAATATCTTGAAATAAACCAAACAACAACAACATTTTTGTATCCATTCAATACTCATCCTCTTCCTCCTTCTCCTATTCGTCGGAGTCGGTTTCCATCTCGGAACTTCTTTCTTCTTGTCTCTTTTTGGCCGCTGTCCTTTGTTCTTAGAACCTTCGCTCGGTATCTTTCGCTTTTTAATTTGATGCATAACCACTCGCGTACTATGGCTGCCGTTAGCCTCTCCTGTTGATTTAGACGATAGCAATGTTGGAGTTTCCGGCATGCAACTGTAACATAAACACGGCATTGTTATTTTTTTGTAACAAAGTAAATGGTGGCCCATTTAGAAATATAACCGGCTACGCTCGAATTGTTTATTATTTGAGATCATTTACCGTGTACACCCTGTATCTCTCTGTCGCTCACAACCCGATAGCCCTCGCGTCCCAACGTCCGTTTAACCACGAGTTTGAATCGTTGATTCTGGAACTACAAGAAAAGATTGATTGAAAAGAACTCGTCAAATGTGTCGCTCAGCGTCGCGTTGCTGCGTCATGCATGCACATGGCTGCGCATGAAGTGACGTGTTGCGTCTGCGTGTACGTTGAGCGGCCATCTACTCTATCGAGGATTCCTCGGCGGGGAGGCGAGAACTGCCGAGAACCGAGAGTACACCACGTGGAGTACACTTATCTATTATTTATGTGAAGTGAATACTCAGTGCATAGGATATTATACCGTATATGTATAATGTAGTGCACATGCTCGTACTTTTTTCTTTACAATATTTTAATTTCATTTTGTTTACAAAGCAACAGCAGCAGCAGCGTGGAACACATATGTGGCATACATATATACTATAACGTGCTACACGAAAGAGCAATAATCGCAAGAAAAGAATGTATACTTCTTTTCATTCTTGTCAACATATAATAATTATTTCCTTTCTCATTTACAAATGGAAAATCAGATGAAACACCTCAAGTGTCAAGTGACTAACCTCACTTTTATTACAGTGACCGAAAACCGAAAAAAAACGGTCAAGTGACTAACCTAATTTTTATTTCAGTGACCGAAAACCGAAAAGAACCGGTCAAGTGACTAACCTAACTTTTATTTCAGTGACCAAAAACCGAAAAATAACGGTCAAGT
Organism: Ophion slaviceki; assembly: GCA_944452715.1. Classification (NCBI taxonomy): domain Eukaryota; kingdom Metazoa; phylum Arthropoda; class Insecta; order Hymenoptera; family Ichneumonidae; genus Ophion; species Ophion slaviceki. The sequence goes on along the minus strand of OX101794.1, from coordinate 5,788,430 downwards.
GACTAACCTCAAAAAAAAACAGTGTTCGGTCACTTTTCAGTCACTTTTTTCGGTTCAAAAAGGGCAACAAATGACCGCGACCGAAATAGGGTCATTTTGACAAATTTTTGGTCTTTTTTTTAGGTCTCCCAATCTACTAGGGATCGCGCATTGTTTAAGCAAATGCCCTCGAATCGATTTTTTTTGTCGATGGCGTCCAACGGTGGAAATTTCTTTATGGTTGAACTTTCTAGCAAACAGGGTTTGCTAGAGACTCGTATGGTGGAAGGGTGCTGGCATTTTCCCATTCTTATTCAATTAATTTAAACAAACAAGCTCGATGACTATTTGGCATCTCGATGTCGCTCATCGTCGACGAATACGATCTCCACCAAAATCTCGAGTCACGGCCGAGATCGCTCGACACGCACTCTACAAAAAAGTTGTAAAATTTTACAATGCTCTTTGTTTAAATAATTGCGTTCGGTATTTTTTCTCTGTCATGGCTTATCGTTGGCAGGTTGTCTGCGGCCGACCAAATTCGCGAGCGAACGAGATCGACTGAGTCTCACTCTGCGAAAGAGTAGTCAAATTTTACCATTACTGCAAAAAAAAAATACGTTTAGTATTAGGTGTACAACTTAATTCGGTCCGTTCTTTTGCTTAAAATACGCACTTATTTGAATGATAAAATAAATTAATACATTAATCAAAATATTGTCCCTCGCTAGCCACTACTTTTCGCCATCTTTCTGGTAATTTATGAATTTATGAATCTTTTGAAGCCAAGAATGAATCGAGCCAATTTGTGATACCCTGTTGTGACGTGAAGCGTATTCCCGTCAAAGCGTTCTGCATCGATCGAAACAAATGGTAGTCGGAAGGGGCAAGGTCTGGGCTATAAGGCGGGTGAGCCAGAATTTCCTACCCGCTATTTTCCAAATAGTTTTTAACCACAATAGCAACGTGAGGCTGAGCGTTGTCATGTTGAAAGATTATGGACTCGTGTCTGGTCGCATATTCTGCACGTTTTTTGGCTATAGCTCGCTTTAAACGGATCAATTGTTGCCTGTACCCGTGCAGAAATTGAACTAGGGCTTTGGTCGGGCCCATATAGAATTTCTCTAACTTTAATAGGGCCCTAATCGGGTAGCCTCACACGGGCCCTTAGTGCCCGGTCACACTTTGCTACTGAGGGCCATTAAAGGCAGAATAATGAGGGCCTACAAGGATGACTGATCGACGCCTCATGTAAACCATGGTGTGCCTATAAGTTATCCCTGTCAATGGCTCACCTGTGTGTAAATGCATGTGTTTCTGCGTATATGTGTCCGTTTATATCAGGTCACGATATACTGCCAATTTTTTTTAAATTCATATAGGATCTATTTAAATGAGATAGGTTTTTTCCTTGTCTCACGGCCTACTACGATTTCATTTGTTTCAAAGATATTTTTTTATTCGTTTCAGCTATTCTTTTTAAATATCAAATATATTCAAATCGAATAAATAAAGATTCGATTGAAATAAACCTTTATTTGCTTACAATGTACACTGTAAATCTAAGTGCACTATGTGCATAAAATATTTCATAAATCCAAAATGAAATTAAGCACTTAATTGAGAGTTTACCACAACGATTTTGTATCGTAATTCGTCATGCCCTAGCCTTTCGGAATGATTTTTTCGAAGAATATATTCCACCTATATGAGTATTGAACCTAGTACCTACCTACTCATAGCTACGCACGCTGCCCCTATAGTAGAAATTAGAAAAATATTCGGATCCAATCAATATCTAGAATCTTTTTTGTTGGAAGGTAATATCTGGAAAACAAAAACCAATCTATTAACTTACCCTATACAATCGAATAACGTTCATTAGTGGAAAATATCATCAAAATCTTCGGAAGAAATAATTTTCCATATGGAAAGTATTCGGCGAAAAATAGTCATTATAAAAATGTTTTAAATAAACCGAATGGGATTGTTCAAACATACGCGCTGGCGCGTATGTTTGAAGGCCTTATTGTCTTATTCACTCCATGAGTGAATAAGGCAATAAGACTAATATGTAATTTTTTGAACGATTTGTAGATGTAATATATAATAATTTTAAATGCCCTCACGTTTTTATCCCATTTTTACCTATTATCGGATAATTGAGTATTCGAATTACTAAATTGTGTAGTAATTAAAATACCACAAACGATTTAGTCCAAGCTATGTACACTGATCCGTTTCCTATAATGCCCAAACCTGGCCCTATTGTGGCAATCCCTGTCGGGATTGCCATAATAGGACCCGCGAAGGCCCTTTTTATGCCAACCCCTGTCGGGATCGCCATATAGGGGCCTTCAAGAGCTTATTTGAGGCTTCTCTGATAAGGAAAGCCTCAAATAAGCCCTTAAAGGCCCTTATTTTTATGAGGGATGTCCTGTCAATTTTCCGCAGGGGTAGACGTCTCCCGTGATGGTTTGACCAGCATTTGGTGGGCTTCAGCTGCACTTTTCTTCCAATTGAAACAGAAAATCAACACTTCCCGAAAATGGTGCTTATTTGGGACGAAAATCGACATTTTCACCGCAGTAAAAATTAGACTTGATGCGCAAAACTGAAAGGTCTGTAAACGATATTTGGTTAAGGATGTATGGCAACTAAGTTGTTTACTACTGTTCGAATTGAAACTCACTGATATTGTAAAGGAAAATATCGAGAACTTTTTGAGATTAAAAAAACAAAATTTTCCCACGTGAATGCTGAGATAAACGAATTCAAAGTTGGGTCATTTAACACGGGGAACATAGGACTGTACGTCCAAAATTCCCTTTACATTGGCAAAAAAGGTATTTCCGGAGTACTCTTTTGTAAAAAAAACTTTTGTGCGGTATCGCTGTAATATCCATGATACGTTAAAAAAAATCGACATGTGCCCATATATTTTGCGAGATATTGCGAGTTAAGTGGGACCGTTTTCGTATTTCTTTAGCTCGTATGTCGTAACCACGACAACGTCAGGGAAAACGTACATCAAATCAGCAACTAAATTTGCAGTTAAAAATTGAAAATTCTTCTTTCTGTACCGCATGTTTTACTTTGAGCTGTGGTAAATCTCCTTTTTAGCTTCAATGAATACTACAATTATTTTATTTAGTCTTTAAATGCGATTTTTGCAAATTGCATAATCAGTTCTGTAACGACTCTGCAGTAGCTGCCATACATCCTTAAGAGATGATGATACTTCACGATACACCAAAAATCAGCTGTTAGCGTCAACCATTTACAGCACCTAGAGCCATCTTTTGAAAACGGACCGAACTAAGTTGTACACCTAATTTTTTTTTCTCTGCTGAAATTTATCTTCGGCAAGTTTCTCCAAGGATCGAATCTTCTAGCAATGACGATCGGAGGAGTCTCGCACTACAGAAGAGCGGTAAAATTTTACTATCGCGAATTGTTTAGAGGTCACCGGTGTAAAATTGTCGAAAAATCGTTTTGTTGGAAGCACTTTAAAAAAATCCTTGGAACCTTCAAAAATTTTACAATGCTCTATGTTTAAACAATTGCGGTCGCCATTTCTTTCTCTGCCATAGCTTATCTTCGACAGGTTGTCTGTGGCCGACCAAATTCGCGAGCGAACGAGATTGACCGAGTCTCACTCTGCGAAAGAGTGGTAAAATTTTATATATACTGCAAAAAAAAATACGTTTAGCATTTTTTCTCTCCGTCTGGATTTATCTTCGGCAAGTATCTCCAGGGGTCGAATTTTCTAGCTATGACGATCGAAGGAATCTCGCTCTACAGAAGAGCGGTAAAATTTTACTATCGCGAATTGTTTAGAGGACACCGGTGTAAAAATTTTGAAAAATCGTTTTATTAAAAGCTCTTTAAAAAAATCTTTGGAACCTTAAAAAAATTCACACTGCTTTTTGTTTAAACAATTGCGTTTAGAATTTGTTCTCTCTGCCGGGATGTATCTTTGGCAGGTTTCTCCAAGGATCGAATTTTCTAGCAAAGACGATCGCAGGAGTCTCGCTCTACAGAAGAGCGGTAAAATTTTACGATCGCGAATTGTTTTGAGGACACCGGTGTAAAATTTTCGAAATATCGTTTTGTTGGAAACGCTTTTAAGAAACCCTTGGAACCTTAAAAAATATGATGCATATTCGTTTGTAGCTGAAAAAAACAATTATAAAGAGGTTTTCGAACTATTTTTTAAGGAAGTCTCCGCCGCTGAAAACCGTCTTCGGCGATGTCATGCCGGTAGGCGCAGTTCTCAACTCTTGTAAACCTATTGTGGAGACAAAGTCACCGACTAAAATAGTTTTATTTTCGACCAATAGGTGGCATGAAGATTATGGAAAAAAACTTCTTTAGCTGTAGCGTCTATGAAACCGTTGACTACAAACACGTTTTTCTCAAAACCATGTTTTTTATATCGGGACGTAGCAGAAACTCGAACAATTTTCGTCCCATCGACTTGGAATTCTAACTGAAGCTTCTTAGATTGCATTAACAGTCAAGGACGAGCGCTTTTTTCGATTGACTGAAAATTGTAAAAAATATATAACTTTTTATACCCTACCCGTAAAAATTAAAGAAACAGAAATTTTCTTCACTTTTTAAAGTGTTTTTTGAAAGGCTGTATCAATGTTAACAATAGTCGTATCAAGATGAAAAAAAAAAACAATACGAAGCTTCAAGTTTCTAGTTTCAGATCTTTTGGCAAAATAATTTTGTGATCTACGGCTATCGAGCAATCACAAAAGATAGCGAGAAGATTATTTTCCCAATTTTTTTCAGTTAAATCAATGCATAGGTCCGTTAGCTTGTTTATTCAGCTTCAATTTGGTTTTTTGTGGTCTCTGTATGTCAACTTTTTGCTGAGATATTCGACTTATAATGAAAAAAGATCCTCTTGTCTTTGAACAATGATATCTCAGCAACCAATGACCGCACAGGAAATTAATGGGCAGCTTTGAAACTTGAATAAATTTCGTACAAGACCCTTTCGTCGATTTTTGAGAAAAAAACACATTTTCTTCACCATTAATATTAATTTGAAAAATAGGACAAAAATGAAATTTTATGGTTTTTCAGTAAATCTACTACTCTATTACAAATATTGGTGAAAAGATCAATGTTGCCACGTTTTTTTACCTTAATGTACCTCCAATAGCCGTGTAAGTTTTCAAATTGATCGACCGACCCGTTTTTCTGGACCGATCGATCAAAGTTTTACAAAAGAATTATAGTATTGTCCCTAAACATCGTGTAATCATGATCAAAATGAAAATACCCATTTTCTTCGACTATTTTTAGAACTTTGCAGTAGTTGCTTGCTAAATTAAAGAAAAAAAACTGAGAAATGTCAAAAAAATTTCAATCTTTTTTAATTTGTAAAACTTTTCAGGAAACAATAGTGACTCATTGTTGCCACGCTTTGCCTTTCGCGCACCATAATTTCACTCATCTTTAATTGCATTGATTAAAAGTTGATATCCCCAAACTGCCCATGTACGATTTTAGAGTCGGGCCAACCTCGGCGCAATGATGATCGCCTGAGTTAGAAGGGCGGCCCGACTCTGTTCACCAATAGGCTCGGCGTCCAATAAACGCCGGTATGATAATATCGGACCAACGTTACACCCAAGCGTCGGCCCTACGTCGATTTCGTCGTCGACCCTACGTTGATTGCAGCATCAGCCTTACGTTGACGGCGGCATCGAGCCTATGTCGATACCAACGTCGGGCCTACGTTGATTTCGGAATTGGCCCTTCGTCGATTGCAGCGTCGGCCCTACACTGACAAAAAGATCTTCAAATCGAATACTATAGGCATCAAATATTTCATAAATTCAAAATGAAATGAAGCACTTAAGTGAGAGTTATACGACAACGATTTTGGATGGTAATTCGTAATTCCCTAGCCTTTTGAGATGGTTTTAACCGAAGAAAATATTTCACCTATATGCGAATCGAACCTGGAACCTACCTATTCATAGCTAGGCACGCTGTCCCTATGCTACCGAGTGTTTGCAACATCTGAACCGCAAATATGGCATAAGAGACCAAACGAATTCCTATAATTATTTGTTGTATCACATAAACTATATCAATTCGTTAATATCATTGTGATAATTAGAGAGTTCTAGTGAATAACGCGCTATATATTTTTCAAACATAACCTATATATATTGAGACGTACAGGTCCGTCTCATTAACCCTAGCATAAAGACAAGAGGGCAACCGAGTTTAGGAGAGAGAGGGAAGCGTACCGATCGTGACAAAAACAAGGTCAAATAGCTTAGACCGACAGAAAGACCGGTAACCCACTAATTGAATTAAGGGAAAACCGGTAAAACCCGGAGAAACCCGCTAATTAAATTAAGGGAAGAAGGAGAGGGAAAGAAAAACCGGTAAAGACCGGACAAACCGATTAATCGAATTAAGGAAGGTAGAAGAGAAGGGGAAACGAAAAAGCGGTAAAATATGCGTATAAAAGGACGGGAATCTTTGGGGAAAGGCACTCTTTCTTTGGCTGGGAAGTCGATCGGTACCAAGCACATTAATACTGACCCTAGAGGAAGGAAAGTGTGGAAGGCGGGAAATCGACAGAGTAGCTAAAAGGTGGAGTCACTAGAGTAAAAGAGTACTCTCAATTATCTAAAAACCTTGGCCGGTACTCAGCTGACGCTAATACTGACCGCAAGGGAAGGAACGCGTGGTGGATGGAGGATCAAGGTGAAAGAAATGGAGAAGGGTTAAAAGATAAATTTAAAGCAAAGTGGCAGTAAAGCAGTTAAAAGGTGGAGCAACAAGAGTCACAAGTACTCTCAATCTTCTGAAAAACCTGGCCGGTAGTCAACCGACGCTAAAACTGACCGCAAGGGAAGGAACGCGTAGTGGATGGAGGGTCAAGGTGAAAGAAATTGAGAAAGGGTTAAACGGTTAACGAAAAACAAAATATTAAAGAAAGGATACTTAAGAGTAAGAACAAAACATAGGCATAAGAATAAATTAAGGTTATAAACAAAAGAATGGCAGTTATCGAAAATTTAACACAAAAATCTCATTAGGCGATGAGAAGAGGCTAGGAGGTAACTGGGCAAGCGAATTTATTCAGCCACACCGATACACACACACAGAGACACCACCATCAAGAGCAAAATCGAAATTTGTATTAGGAACATAGAAAGGACGAGGAGATAGCTCGCGAAATCTGATAAAAAAAAAGGGTCGCCGAGACTCGACGAGTTTCGACACCGTAGACCGGTACGTGGCGACATCTCCGGGCGCGATAGATAAGCGAGCAATTATCGACGCGTGATAATCGATCGCGCTCCGGTAGATCGATCGGGAGAGCGCACCGATAGCGACGATACGGCGAGTAAGGAAGGGGAAGTAATAGCGTCCAGTGCAGCCAGATCGCGCGCAAAAGTTACCCCCTCTCTAGTCTCTTGCGCGCCCATTACACAATCATAGTAGCGCGTGTCCGTGAGCGAGCGACGCTCGGACGTCTTCGGAAAGAGCCGAGCGCCATCGAAGTTTCCCGACGACGCCTTCGGCAGCTATACCAATTCATGGACGCTGAGCACGTTCATGTGCGGCCAAGCCGAAACGAAGGCTTCGAGGGAAAAAGCAATCTGAGCACGACTCGCGCGTGACGTCACCCGACGGCACGAGCGAGGCTTTTAGACGATTTCAATGCTTGTTTAGCTCATGATTCTCTGCGTTATTAATATATACAAAAAAATGTATCGCACACTCTGATCGCTTATTTTTTAGTTTATACGTAAATTTAAATATAATAATAAATCTAAATTACAACTTAATTATCTTCTAAAATATTGTTTATGCTTTACTCACACCCGTCTTTGTGCCAAATAAATTATAATTCATAAAAGTAAGCGGAAATATATTTATATTCGTATTATTATATTAATTCTCATAGCTCTCATATGAAACTCTCATGTGAAAAATACAAAAAAAAACTTCAAAACCTTAGATTTCAACGAACCAAGAACATACATCTTCACATTTTCAATCATGACGAATTTTTAAGAACAATATCATCACAAACACATCTGAACCAAAACAATATACATCACCTAAATTATCAAAACATAAATCAAATAACACAAAATCACAACATCTTATACTCAACTCTTACTAATAGACAATAGGACACAAATAATAATCTTTCCACTGATCCCCTGAATAATATAAATTCGACAATCACATTTAAAAAAACGAAAGAATGGCTTATAAATCTCTCCAACATTGATATTCCGCTACACATTTCCACATTCTTGTCTCTAGGTGAAAAGTTTTGTTTTCCTTACCTCAAACTCTTAAACATAAAAACTCATATCCACAAATCAATCTCCGAACTTGAGTCCAAATTAGATTTTTTATTCGACAAACCTAGACAGATCGAAATTAGAACCAGATTCACTAAAATCTTAAACAAAATAAATATTCCAACATCATTTTCCAACACTAATCAAATTATAAAACACACGTCCTCATTCTTAAAAAACAACCCTCAACTTTTAGTTACACGAGCTGACAAAGGAAATTCAACAGTCATTCTTAACAAATCAGATTACATTACAAAAACTCATAATTTACTCGCAGATTCAACTTACAAATTAACAAATAGAAATCCCATCAACACTCTACAAAAAGGCATTAACAATATTCTCTCGAGATGGAAAACGCTAAAAATCATTGATGAAACAAAATACAAATACTTAAAAGCTGAAAATTGCAACTTATCTCGTCTCTATTGTCTGCCAAAAATTCATAAAAATAATTATCCACTTCGTCCAATAGTATCATCAATAAATAGTCCAACACATAAACAGCTGAATTTATACAATCTAAACTTTCTAAATTAATCAATACGACTAATTCACACGTCAAAGATAGTTTCCACATAAAACATTCACTTTCTAACATCTCAATTCCACTCAACTACAAATTGGTCTCGTTTGATGTTGTTTCTCTCTATACCAACATCCCATTACAATTTGTTATTCAAAGCCTTCAAAAACGATGAAATCTATTTTCAAAAACATTTCCTTCAAACGAAATAATTAAAGCCATAGAATACATCATGTTCTCAACTTTCTTTACATTTCAAAATAAAATTTACCAACAAATCTCAGGGTTACCAATGGGCTGACCTCTGGCTCCAATACTACACTTCGCAGAAAAATTAAGGGAGCAAGAAAAAAATCCAAATTTTTGGGGGATTTTCAACAGGCTGTAACTCATACAAAAATGGTCGTACAGCAAAAAAAAAGCAAATTGTAGCTCTAAGTGTCTAGTTTTCAGAGCTGAGTTTGAAAATTTTTTTTTGAAAATATTTTTCGAGTAATCATAAGAAAACCACCGAAAAAAAATGTTCGAAATTTTTTTGGTTTTTTTTTAAATCTACGGACGTGGAAAACATTTTTTGGACTTAACCTCTATATGGACCGGATAGCTTGTTTATTCAGCTTTAATTTGGTTTTTTAAAAATCTCGATACGAGCATTTCTCGCTGAGATATCGGTGTTTGAATGGAAAAAGATCATTTTGTCTTTGATTACGAATATCTCAGCAACCAATGATCGCACAGAAATTTTGAGGTTGGTTTAAAAAACTTGAATAAATTCTCTACAAGGATTGGCAATTGAATTTTGAAAAAAATTTTTTTTTTCAATCTTTACATGAATTTGAAAAAGCGACCAAAAAAGGGCTTTTTGTGGTTTTTTGGAAAATCAAGCGCCCAATCAAAAATATTGCGTAAACCACTAATGTTAAGTGTGCCTTTTACTGTTCAATATACCCACAAACACCCTACGAAGTTTCAATTTAATCCAGCCAACCGTTTTTTTCCCACTTGATCGAATTTTTGAAAAAATTAAAGGAGCAAGAATTTTGCTCTGAAAATGTCATAATTTTTATCAAAAATGAAAAAAAAATTTTTTTTTCATTTTTCTCTCAATTCTGTATTAGTGACTTGGAAAATTTAAGAAAAAAAAATCGAAAATTTTTGAAAAAAAAATTCCAAAATTTTTGAAAAAAAAATTCCAAAATTTTAGAAATTTTTTATTTTTTTTTCAATTGGCTAAAAACTTCAGAAAATTAAAAAAAAATTAATTACCGCCGGCATTAGCGTTACCCAAAGCGTACCACGTGGAGGTTGCACGGCGGATTTACGCTTCTTTTGTGCTTGCGCACGTGTATGTGGTGGTTTTATCAGAGATTGAGACCCACCCACACCCACACACACACACACACACACACACACACACACACACACGCACGCACGCACGCACGCACGCACGCACGCACGCACACGCGCACGCACGCGCACACGCGCACACGCGCACACGCGCACACGCGCACGCACGCCCACACGCGCACACGCGCACACGCGCACACGCGCACGCACGCGCACACGCGCACACGCGGACATTTTCAGAGCGAAATTCTTGCTCCTTTAATTTTTTCAAAAATTCGATCAAGTGGGAAAAAAAACGGTTGGCTGGATTAAATTGAAACTTCGTAGGGTTTTTGTGGGTATATTGAACAGTAAAAGGCACACTTAACATTAGTGGTTTCCGCAATATTTTTGATTGGGCGCTTGATTTTCCAAAAAACCACAAAAAGCCCTTTTTTGGTCGCTTTTTCAAATTCATGTAATGATTGAAAAAAAATTTTTTTTTTCAAAATTCAATTGAAAATCCTTGTAGAGAATTTATTCAAGTTTTTGAAACCAACCTCAAAATTTCTGTGCGATCATTGGTTGCTGAGATATTGGTAATCAAAGACAAAATGATCTTTTTCCATTCAAACACCGATATCTCAGCGAGAAATGCTCGTATCGAGATTTTTAAAAAACCAAATTAAAGCTGAATAAACAAGCTATCCGGTCCATATAGAGGTTAAGTCCAAAAAATTTTTTCCACGTCCGTAGATTAAAAAAAACCAAAAAAATTTCGAACATTTTTTTTTCGGTGGTTTTCTTATGATTACTCGAAAAATATTTTCAAAAAAAAATTTTCAAACTCAGATCCGAAAACTAGACACTTAGAGCTACAATTTGCTTTTTTTTTGCTGTACGACCATTTTTGTATGAGTTACAGCCTGTTGAAAATCCCCCAAAAATTTGGATTTTTTTCTTGCTCCCTTAATTTTTGTGCGAAGTGTATCTAACATCGTCATGATTGATCTTGCAACCACTACATAAAAGATGTGTTGATGATATTATTATTGCTCTACCAACAGACAAAATTGAATCCACCAAAAAGATTTTGAATTCATATAACGCATCATTACAATTTACATCAGAAAATGAAGTAGATAAAAAAATCCCGTTTCTTGATATACTTTTAATCCATAAACAAAATTCAATTATCACAAATTGGTATAGGAAACCAACCTGGTCAGGCTGATTCACAAATTTCTTTTCACACCACCCACTTTCCCAAAAAGGCCATAATTTAGATGCTAGTTGACAGAGCAATGAAATTATCTCATCCTTCATTTCACAAAGAAAACCTCAAACTTATTAGTAACACGATGACACAAAATTGCTATCCGATCTCTTTCACAGAAAAAATAATAAAACATCGGCTTTCCACAATCAACAATAAAAAAAAATAACAACAATTTTGATTCTTCCAGACTAATAGATGTTACTTACACAAAAAATATCCATCATCAACTAATTCGTCTTTTTCAACAATACAACATAACATTAGTCACAAACAATAAACACAACATTTCACCGATTACTGGCTCCACCAAAGACAAAATAAATAAAAACCAAAAATCCAACATAGTTTGCAAAATCGATTGTAAGGATTGCAATGCCACATACATCGGCCAAACCAAAAGATACCTTGGAACCAGAATAAACGAACATAAAAATAGCCTAAAACAAACTACCACAATACACACAGCCTTAGCACAACATAAACTATAACAAAAACATGACTTTCAATTCGACAATGTAAAAATTTTAAACAATGAAAATTGGCTCAAAAAAGACTAATCCTAGAAATGATCCAAATTAAGGCACACTCCAACGCCATAAATTTTAGAACTGGCATACAAAAACTAAGCTCGATCTATAACTCTATTGTATAACTATTAAAATATTTTACAATACTTTACTTGACATAACAATTTTAAAATTATTGACACGATAATTTAATTTTAAATACTCTTAACACGACGCACCAATTTTATTTCTCTTGATACGTCACTGCCTAAAGGATCTTTCTCCCCCGACTCGCAAAATAAAGACTCTAATAAGCTTCACGAAATTAAGACACCACTCAGTTTCTCTCGAACTCTCCGTGATCACACACCTCAATGTGTAACTGAGAAATGTAAATTTCAAGTTTTTGTTTATTTTGGAAGAAAATTTAAAAAATCTTAAACTCAATAGGTAATCATCACAGTTATTTAATACTTTATTAAAATTTCTTTTAAATCAATCACCTACATTAAATTTTCACAAATAAAACACAAAACTTTCTTATAATTATTAATCCCTTACAGATGATAAAAATCGCTAAAAAACGATAAATTCTTCCATCTATTGAGTATACTCCAGCAAAACAGTATTTACTTCCATAAATACTGTCTTTTGAAATAACCTTCCAAATATAAGCAAAAGCTAGAAACATCAACAACATCGAGGTTAGTCGTTTCTCATATTTCATTTCTTTATAACTCCATATAAAACCACACTCTCACACATCACTCATTTCAAACACCGATGAATAAGAAGAATTAACGCAATACAAGAACTTATGCATATCAAATCAATATAGTTATAACCAAAACAGAATTAACATAACAGTTATACAAACCGACACAACAATTTTATAACGCAATCATAACATAAAACATTCGTGTATTTAATTCCTTCAAACTTGATTTGTAAACTTTGTGTATCAAAATTTATAGAGAAAAATATAATTTCTGAAGAGGACCCGAACCAAAGGGTCGAAACGTAAGAAAGCATCATTTATTTCCATCGCTGACCTTGGAAAACCTCTATTGACCGGACTGAAGCCGAATCTTCAACTAGCAACTCGTCATCAACACGGCCGCACACATCTTTGACTCATTAATTCTCATACTTTCATCAAGCGATAAAGCATTATCCCCAAAAACAAGCCAATCATCCATCCGGCCGCGAATCGTCAGTACCAGAAAGTGCACATATTCTACAAGCGATGAGATGGCCTCGTTGGTAGCGTTCCTGGCTTCGGTCCGCAGAGGCGCGGGATCGTTTCCCGCGCTCAGTGCTTTTTTAAAAATTATTATTACTATTAATTCTTATTTGATTATTTTTATTAGTTATCATTATTATTTTAATTAGTCATCTTTTAGTGTCGAAAAATTTATCGCGCACTCCGACCGCTTATTTTATTAGTTTGTACGTTAATTTAAATGCAATAATAAATCTAAATTACAACTTATTCATCTTCTAAAAAATTGTGTGCGCTTTACTCACACCCGTCCCTATGCCAAATAAATTGTAATTCATAAAAGTAAGGGGAAATATATTTATATTCGTATTATTATATTCATTCTCATATACTTTCATCAAGCGATAAAGCATTATCCCCAAAAACAAGACAGTCATCCATCCGGCCGCGAATCGTCAGTACCAGAAAGTGCACATATTCTACAAGCGATGAGATGGTCCCGTTGGTAGCGTTCCTGAGGGGCTGCAGGGGCGCGGGAACGTCCCCACGCTCAGTATTTTTTTTTCAAATTTATTATCACTATTAATTCTTATTTGATTATTTATCATTATTATTTTAATTAATTATCTTATAGTGTCGACAAATTTATCGCGCACTCCGACCGCTTATTTTATTAGATTTTACGTTAATTTAAATGTAATAATAAATCTAAATTACAACTTCTTTACCTTCTAAAAAATTGTTTACGCTTTATTCACACCCATCCCTATGCCAAATAAATTGTAATTCATAAAAGTAAGCGGAAATATATTTATATTCGTATTATTATATTCATTCTCATACTTTCATCAAGCGATTAAGTATCATCCCCAAGAACAAGTCACTCATCTATCCGGCCGCGAATCGTAAGTGCCAGAAAGTGCATTTTTAACACAAGCGATAAGATGGTCCCGTTGGTAGCGTTCCTAGCTTAGGGGCGCCGGATCGTTCACCGCGCTCAGTACTTTTCTTTTTTTTTTGAATTATTGATTTCTTTTTGTGTGGGGCGAATTGTTTATTCGTGAAACACGCTCATTGAAAGAACATTATTCTGAAAATAGAAAAACTGCTCATGACGTTTTACGATTAATTTTTTTTGTTCTGTCAATGGTGAGTGTTCACAAATAAACAATTCACCCCATTACAATGAAAATTACCTGTAAATGTAAAAACATACAAAAAATGCCACTTTCTGGCACTTACGATTCGCAGCCGGATAGATGATTGACTTGTTTTTGGGGATAATGCTTTATCGCTTGATGAAAGTTTGAGAATTAATATAATAATACGAATATAAATATATTTTCGCTTACTTTATGAATTACAATTTATTTGGCATAGGGCATACAATTTTTTAGAAGATAAATAAGTTGTAATTTAGATGTATTATTGCATTTAAATTAACGTACAAACTAATAAATTAAGCGGTCGGAGTGTGCGATGTATTATTCGACACTAAAAGATAACTAATTAAAATAATAATGATAACTAATAAAAATAATCAAATAAGAATTGATAGTAATAATAATTAAAGAAAAAAGCAATGAGCGCGGGGAACAATCGCGCGCCCCTGCGGACCGACGCCAGGAACGCTACCAACGAGACCATCTCATCGCTTGTAGAATATGTGCACTTTCTGGTACTGACGATTCGCGGCCGGATGGATGGTTGGCGTGTTTTAGGGGATAATGCTTTATCGCTTGATGAAAGTATGAGAATTAATGAGTCAAAGATGTGTGCGGCCGTGTTGATGACAAGTTGCTAGTTGAAGATTCGGCTACAGTCCGGCCAATAGAGGTTTTCCAAGGTCAGCGATGGAAATAAATGATGCTTTCTTACGTTTCGAACCTTTGGTTCGGGTCGTCTTCAGAAATTATATTTTTCTCTATGAATTTTGATACACAAAGTTTACAAATCAAGTTTGAAGGACTTAAATACACGAATGTTGTATGTTATGATTGTGTTATAAAATTGTTGTGTCGTTTTGTATAACTGTTATGTTAATTCTGTTTTGGTTATAACTATATTGATTTGATATGCGTAAATTCCTGTATTGCGTTAATTCTTCTTATTCATCGGTGTTTGAAATGAGTGATGTGTGAGAGTGTGGTTTATTATACTATAGAGTTATAAAGAAATGAAATATGAGAAACGACTAACCTCGATGTTGTTGATGTTTCTAGCTTTTGCTTATATTTGGAAGGTTATTTCAAAAGACAGTATTTATGGAAGTAAATACTGTTTTGCTGGAGTATACTCAATAGATGGAAGAATTTATCGTTTTTTAGCGATTTTTATCATCTGTAAGAGATTAATAATTATAACAAAGTTTTGTGTTTTATTTGTGAAAATTTAATGTACGTGATTGATTTAAAAGAAATTTTAATAAAGTGTCAAATGACTGTGATGATTACCTATTGAGTTTAAGATATTTAAAATTTTCTTCCAAAATAAACAAAAACTCGAAATTTACATTTCTCAATTACATATTGAGTTGTGTGATCACGGAGATTTCGAGAAAAACTGAGTGGTGTCTTAATTTCGTGAAGCTTATTAGAGTCTTTATTTTGCGAGTCGGGGGAGAAAGATCCTTTAGGCAGTGACGTATCAAGAGAAATAAAATTGATGCGTCGTGTTAAGAGTATTTAAAATTAAATTATCGTGTCAATAATTTTAAAATTGTTATGTCAAGTACAGTATTGTAAAATATTTTAATAGTTATACAATAGAGTTATAGATCGAGCTTAGTTTTTGTATGTCAGTTCTAAAATTTATGGCGTTGGAGTGTACTTTAATTTGGATCATTTCTAGAATTAGTCTTTGTTGAGCCAATTTTCATTGTTTAAAATTTTTACATTGTCGAATTGAAACTCATGTTTTTGTTCTATTGCATGTTGTGCTAAGGCTGTGTGTATTGTGGTAGTATGTTTTAGGCTATTTTTATGTTCGTTTATTCTGGTTTCAAGGTATCTTTTAGTTTGCCGATGTATGCGGCATTGCAATCCTTACAATCGATTTTGCAAACTATGTTGGGTTTTTGGTTGTTATTTATTTTGTCTTTGGTGGAGCCAGTAATCGATGAAATGTTGTGTTTATTGTTTGTGACTAATGTTATGTTGTATTGTTGAAAAAGACGAATTAGTTGATGATGGATGTTTTTTGTGTACGGAACATTTATTAGTCTGGAAGAATCAAAAATGTTTTTATTCTTTTTTTGATTGTTGATTGTGGAAAGCCGATGTTTTATTATTTTTTCTGTGAAAGAGATCGGATAGCAATTTTGTGCCATCGTGTTACTAATAAGTTTGAGGTTTTCTTTGTGAAATGAAGGATGAGATTATTTCATCGCTCTGTCAACTAGCATGTAAATTATGGCCTTTTTGGGAAAGTGGGTGGTGTGAAAAGAAATTTATGAACCTGCCTGACCAGGTTGGTTTCCTATACCAATTTGTGATAATTGAATTTTGTTTATGGATTAAAAGTATATCAAGAAACGGGATTTTTTATCTACTTCATTTTCTGATGTAAATTGTAATGATGAGTTATATGAGTTGAAAATCTTTTTGGTGGATTCAATTTTGTCTGTTGGTAGAGCAATAATAATATCATCAACACATCTTTTATGTAGTGGTAATGAAAATTTTAATTTTTCCAGACAATTTGTTTCAAGATCAATCATGACGATGTTAGATAGTATTGGAGCCAAAGGTGAGCCCATTGGTAACCCTGAGATTTGTTCGTAAATTTTATTTTGAAATGTAAAGAAAGTTGAGAACATGATGTATTCTATGGCTTTAATTATTTCGTTTAAAGGAAATGTTTTTGAAAATAGATTTCATCGTTTTTGAAGGCTTTGAATAACAAGTTGTAATGGGATGTTGGTATAGAGAGAAACAACATCAAACGAGACCAATTTGTAGTTGAGTGGAATTGAGATGTTAGAAAGTAAATGTTTTAGGTGGAAACTATCTTTGACGTGTGAATCAGTCGTATTGATTAATTTAGAAAGTTTAGATTGTATAAATTCAGCTAGTTTATGTGTTGGACTATTTATTGATGATACTATTGGACGAAATGGATAATTATTTTTATGAATTTTTGGCAGACAATAGAGACGAGATAAGTTGCAATTTTCAGCTTTTAAGTATTTGTTTTTTGTTTCATCAATGATTTTTAGCGTTTTCCATCTGGAGAGAATATTGCTAATGCCTTTTTGTAAAGTGTTTATGGGATTTCTATTTGTTAATTTGTAAGTTGAGGAATCTGCTAGTAAATTATGAGTTTTTGTAATGTAATCTGTTTATTTAAGAATGACTGTTGAATTTCCTTTGTCAGCTCGTATAACTAAAAGTTGAGGGTTGTTTTTTAAGAATGAGGACGTGTGTTTCATAATTTGATTAGTGTTGGAAAATTATGTTGGAATATTTATTTTGTTTAAGATTTTAGTGAATCTGGTTCTAATTTCGATTTGTCTAGGTTTGTCGAGTAAAAAATCTAATTTGGACCCAAGTTCGGAGATTGATTTGTGGATATGAGTTTTTATGTTTAATAGTTTGAGGTAAGGAAAACAAAACTTTTCAGCTAGAGACAAGAATGTGGAAATGTGTAGGGGAATATCAATGTTGGAGAGATTTATAAGCCATTCTTTCGTTTTTTTAAATGTGATTGTCGAATTTATATTATTCAGAGGATCAGTGGAAAGATTATTATTTGTGTCCTATCGTCTATTAGTAATAGTTGAGTATAAGATGTTGTGATTTTGTGTTGTTTGATTTATGTTTTGATAATTTAGGTGATGTATATTGTTTTGGTTCAGATGTGTTTGTGATGATATTGTTCTTAAAAATTCGTCATGATTGAAAATGTGAAGATGTATGTTCTTGGTTCGTTGAAATCTAAGGTTTTGAAGTTTTTTTTTTGTGTTTTTCACATGAGAGTTTCATATGAGAGCTATGAGAATTAATATAATAATACGAATATAAATATATTTCCGCTTACTTTTATGAATTATAATTTATTTGGCATAAAGACGGGTGTGAGTAAAGCATAAACAATATTTTAGAAGATAATTAAGTTGCAATTTAGATTTATTATTATATTTAAATTTACGTATAAACTAAAGAAATAAGCGATCAGAGTGTGCGATACATTTTTTTGTATATATTAATAACTCAGAGAATCATGAGCTAAATAAGCATTGAAATCATCTAAAAGCCTCGCTCGTGCCGTCGGGTGACGTCACGCGCGAGTCGTGCTCAGATTGCTTTTTTCCTCGAAGCCTTCGTTTCGGCTTGGCCGCACATGGACGTGCTCAGCGTCCATGAATTGGTGTAGCTGCCGAAGGCGCGGTCGGGACACTTCGACCGTGCTCGGCTCTTTCCGAAGATGTCCGAGCGTCGCTCGCTCACGGACACGCGCTACTATGATTGTGTGATCGGCGCGCAAGAGACTAGAGAGGGGGTAACTTTTGCACGCGATCTGGCTGCACTGGTAGCGTCATAGGGCGATAGGGCACGCTGACGGCGAGGACCGCGATCGAGCGTCGCGACCAACCGCGCCACGAGCAGGAGCGCGTCGTAACGCTATACACCCTAGGAGTCTCACGTATAGGGAGAAGGGCAGCGCCACGAGCGGGAGCGCGTCACAACTGAACGCGCCGTATAGATAGGGAGAAGGACAGCGCCACGAGCGGGAGCGCGTCATAACTGAACGCGCCATATAGATAGGGAGAAGGACAGCGCCACGAGCGGGAGCGCGTCATAACTTAACGCGCCGTGTAGAAAGAGAGAGGGACAGCGCCGCAAGCGAGAGCACCGAACAACTCAATACGTTCTAAGCATAGAGAGAAGCAAGGAAGAGAGGGAACGAAAACGCACACAAAACTTACACAAAGCGTTTTTTTAAATTATTATATCGAGCCAAAAACCAAAACTTACACAAAGCGTTCTTTTTTTTTATATCAAGCCAAAAACCAAAACTTACACAAAGCGTTCTTTTTTTATATCAAGCCAAAAACCAAAACTAACATAAAGCGTTTTTTTTTATATCGAGCCAAAAACCATTGAATAAATTTCGTTTGTTGCAAAATACCAAAACACCTGAGTCTCAACTAATTTCTTCCCTGTTCGAGTCCCGAACCAATAAATTTAAATGTAACGAATTCCGACCCGTTACATTTTGGCGCCCAACGTGGGGCTCGAACAAAAGAAAGAATGACTCGTCGAAAGGTGTAAAAACACCTTTAAATCAAATAGACAAATAAAACCGAATAGAATAAAATAGAGTAGAATAGAATAAAATCAAATAAAACTATAAGACAAAATAAAATAAAATAAAATGGCGCAATCAAACAACGAAAACTCCCTTCATTGGGAATCGACGACGGCGGACGGATTATTAGAGGAGGCCCGTCAAAGGGATCGACGAAACATTGGGAGATTATCAGCGATCGGACCCAGGGAGGAAGAAATTCCAAATGAAGCGACGTTCAATGTCAGCCAAGGCACGGTCGACCTTGAGGGGATAGGAACTGAGGACAGCGAACTCACGAAGGCCCTGATAAAAGCGATGAATAACATCCGCAACGAACAACGAAGGGAGCGTATAACCACTCAAGCGGAGATCAAGCAGCAGGAGGACCAATGCATCGTGAGGTCGCGCCAGCTACATGAAGAAATTAACAAGAAAATAGGGAATGAAGTCCATAAAATCGAAGAGCGCACCGAACGAAAAATTGTAATTGCGCAGAAAATCATAGAACAGAGCCACAGTCAACTACGAAGAGAAAATGAGAAAAAGATTGAGGATTTTGACACCCGAATGGAAGCCATCCGGCGAACGATCTCTCAGCTACTCCATTCGTCAAAGGACGTTGGGGAAATCGTTACCGAGCACTCGAAACGAATAACGGAGTGCGAGAGAAATATCCAGACTCAAAATTCAAATGCGATGGGCAACACAACATGGGGAACGGGACTAAACGTAAGCCAAGCTTACGCAGCAATGCAAAAGCCACCGGTATATAATGGCGACGGAAGAGAACGCCCCATGCGCTTTTTGAGGGACTTCAAGGAGTTTTAGCGAATTACCGGAAACACGGATCTCCACTACCTCATCAGCCAATCGTTAAAAGACACGGCAAAAGATTGGTGGAGGATAGCCGAGGACAGAGTTCAAACCATCAACGACTTCGAGGAAAAATTTTGCGGGCGTTACAGCCAGGAAATCCAGGACAAGGTCCGCCGAAACCTAGAGTTCGGGGCGTACGAGTGGGATGGACACCGGATGACTCGTTCCAAGTATGCAACCCAAATATTCGGAAACGCCAAGGACTTGAGCGAAGGACCAGCAGAGGAGCAAATCATAAGGAAACTAGCGAACCATTGTGATGAATCAATCAGAATGGCAGTCCGCGTAAGCGGGATAAAAACAGTCGATGCGTTCCTCGAACTACTGGAAAGCATGGACGGGGCAGGACCGCTCAATGCTAGAAGAACATTGCTGCGTCGACAAGAACCCATCGGCGCAACGTGGCAGCAAAACAATCCATGGAAGGGCCAAAAATGTGGAACGTTTGGGGGACCACGACCGATGGGATTTAACCAGCCATGGCGGCCAGGGAATCCAGGTTATCATGGATCACCACCACCATTCCAAAATCATCAACAACAAAATAGAGTGTTTGGGAACCGCAACGCGATGCCAGCACCGTTCACGAGACAGCAACCATGGCAATACGGGTATGGGAATGTAAGACCCCCTCTAAATCCAGCGGCATCGGCATGGAATCCCAGTCAGCAAGGAGGATTCGCTACAGTGAATGCACCGCCTAGGGTTAATCCAGAGACACGAAATGCCCAGCCACAAAGTGGACACCCGGCCGGCCAAAAACACGACCAGGGAAACGAGTAGAAGTTGCGCCCGAATCGATGGCAATCATCAATGTCGATGAGCCATCACGGGGCGCAACAGACAACGAAGAATTACAAGAGACCATGGAGGAAGCTAGGCAACGAATGAAAAGAAATTTAAAGAAAAAAGAGCGAAAAAGGAAGAAACAAAACGGATCAGAAATACAGGACACAAGTCCCTTAGGAATGATCATGATGCCAGTGCAGCAAGGGGCAAGCGCCCCGAACGAACAAACAATAGCAACAATAGGTGAGCAACAGAAGGAGCGAAACAGCAACAAAGAGATGAAGGAAATCACTGCAGCAAAAAGCATCTGAAATGAGACCGAAAACGACAGGAGAATAAAAAGAATAGGAACGAACACGTACGAGAACCCGAGGGATTTCCTCATGGAAAATCCAGGGCGGACGAAGAGAATACATCCACGATGCCCGACTCTGCCGATCAGTTTGGAAGGAACAACCGTCGAGATACTGATAGACGGCGGGAGCGAGGTCTCCTGCGTGTCAGAAGAATTCTTTTTACAAAGGAAAAAGGAGTTCAAGGAGTGTCTCAGAATACCCGTAACAAGCACTGAGGCTGTTGGAGCATTCGGGGGCAAATTCGGTCGCATTAAGCAACAAATCATGGTTGAGGCAGAACTGTACCAGGCGAAGGGCAACAAACAAATGTTAATCCTCCCAAGGATGAGCAGAAATGCTATATTGGGTATTGACGGTATGCTCGAGCTACAAGTAAAGGTAGACGCGAGGGACGGAACCATAACAGTAAAAAATGAGATAGTCGCCGAGTTGGATGAAGGAAGGTGGATCTGGCAGCGGGGAAAACTCCAAGAGCAACCACCGATCCCCATGGCCGCAATAGAAAACAACAGAGAAGACGAACTAACTCAAGAAGAGATAAGTCGGAAATTAGAACAATGTCCAAACTTATCAGAAGAAATGAAGCATAATTTTGAAAGACTAATACAAAATTATCGACACATCTTCAACAGGAGACCCGGACGAATGCACGCATATACCCATAAATTACTTCTGAAAAACCCGGAACCATACGTGCATCGGTCATATCCGGTACCGATCCAATATCGAGGAAAAGTGCAGGAAGAAATTAACAAAATGGTGGACCAAGGCATAATTGAACGGACGAAAAGCCGTTTCATTAACCCGCTCGTCACAGTAGTGAAGAAGGACGGGTCAATTCAGCTGTGTCTAGACGCTCGACAATTAAACACATTTTTAATTGAAGATCATGACACGGCGCCACCAACCGAAGAAATATTTCAACGCTGTGGAGGAGCACAAGTCATATCGAGCCTAGACATGACTAGCAGCTTCTTGCAAATCCCGCTAGCTGAAGAATCAAGGCCATACACTGCGTTCCAACATGATGGAAAGTGTTACCAGTTCATGGTAACACCGTTTGGACTGAAAACAAGCACGGCAAGTTTGATCAGGGCACTCGATATCGTACTCCAGGACCTAGGCGGATCGATCATCAATTTTGTCGACGATTTGTTGTGCCTGTCGAAAAATGAGGCACAACACTTGGAACACTTACACCAACTATTCGAGCGAATCAGCATGAACAACATGACCCTGAATTTAAAAAAATCAAAATTTGTCCAAAGGGAAGTAGCATTTTTGGGGCACGTTCTGTCAATCACAGGTATCAAACCTCAGCCAGAGAAGATCCAAGCAATTAAGGAGTATCCACGCCCACAGAATATAAAACAACTCAGGGGATTCCTGGGATTGGTAAACTTCTACAGCAAATTTTCGGACAGACACGCAAAAGAAACGATACCCCTCTTGGGGCTGCTGAAAAAGGGACAAGACTGGAGATGGAGCGACAAGGAAGAAAAAGCATTCGAAAGAATAAAGCAACTATTCATTGAAACGATCATCCTCAAACATGCAGATCCATTTCGGGAGTACATCCTCACCACCGACGCGAGTGATTATGCTATCGGAGCGGTTTTTAGCCAAGCGGATAACGATGGACTGGTAGGGGTAATTTCATTTGCGAGCGGGACATTCAAAGGAGCGGAAATCGGATATACGACAGCAGAAAAGGAGATGCTAGCAATTGTATGGGCTTTGCAGAAATTCCGGACATCTCCATTGGGTGCAAAAATCAGAATCATCACGGATCATAAGGCGTTGACATTTATGAAGACGTGCCGATTTGTTGGGGACCGCATGCTGAGATGGGCTTTTCTGGTTCAAGATTACGACATTGAAGTAGAACATTGCCCAGGAAAAGGCAACGAAGTAGCCGACGCCTTGAGTCGAGCATGCGGCAACCGAATCAACGACGACGAAAAAACACCAGGGAAAATAGTCCTGACCGCGGTACTGGCCCAAAAACCGACGAAAGAAATAAAACGACAATTTCAAAGAATCGGAGAGATGCAGCGCGAACAGGAAAATCTCCGAGCAACGTGGGAAAACTGTCAGAAAAATGGAGAAAATAAAAGATATCGAATTAGCGAAGGCTGTCTACAGAAACACGACCGAACGAGGAAATGGAAAGTTATATTACCCGAAGAACTGGTTGGCATTTTCGTAAAAGAATGCCATGAGATGTACGGACACCAGGGGTGTCCGTACATCTCATGGCGTCATGGTGTCAGTTTCCATCTGTGATCTGTGTCAAAGGGTAAAGGTCATGGTAAAAAATAATTATGCAGAAATGCAGACCATTATAACCGAAGGACCAGGCGACCTGGTCTCCATCGATTTCTATGGACCACTGCCAAAATCAGTAGAGCGGTGCACCACATCCTCGTGACCATAGACGCATTTACAAAATTCGTCAAACTATACCTACTTAAGAAGGCGAACACCGCAGCAACCATAAACCGGATATTCCAGGACTACATCCCGAGATATGGAAAACCAAGGCGAATACAGTTCGACCACGGTACGCAGTTCACGTCAAAAGTATGGGAGGAAAAATTAAAAGCAGAAGGAATACAGGGAGTATTTTCCTTGATTTGCCACCCACAAGGAAATATAGTGGAACGAGTCAATCGAGAACTCGGGCGGTTCTTCAGAACTTTTTTAACGGAGAAACATACAAGGTGGTATCGATGGGCGTCAGTAATCCAAGACTGCATCAACGAAACACAGCATGAAACTACCGAATTCACGCCGGCGGAACTGCAATTAAAAAAAAAGACCTTACCGAGTTTGGCGGGAATGGATACTCGCGCTTAAAAAGGATCAAACAGACACTCCCACCTACGAACAAAAAATTGAATTGGTAAGGGAAAGGATCAAGAAAAAAGGACGACAAAGGGCGGAAAGATTTGACACGACGCATAAAACAACGACGTTCGAAGTAGGCGAATTCGTGTTGGTCCGGTCACTCAATGTCTCCGATCCTGCCAAACAAAGGACCGTGAAATTCATGCACTTATTCGAAGGGCCTTATAAAATAAAAAAATGCGTGGGAATCGCAACGTTTCTCTTAGAAAACCCAGAAACAAGGAAAGAGAGGGGAAAATTCCATGCGAGCATGCTGAAGCGCTATCTAACAACGGACTCGACAAATTCAAAGAAAAAGGAAGAAGAGGGGATACGCCAGTCTAGTACATCGAATAGTCAAGTGTAGATGAATATAAAAGCAAGCGCGCGAAAGAGAAGATTCATAAATCGCGAGCAGTATGGACATAAATACTAGAAAATCCCGAAACGAAGAAAGCAACGAAGAACAGACACATCAAGAAGAAAGTCACACACGAAATAGGCGACGACGGGCAAGGAGACAACAAATAAACCAAGAAAGTGAAGCTCATAAGGACGAATATAAGTTGGTCATTGTGACCAACGAGAACATCAAAGGATGGTATCCCGGGAAATCATTAGGATTATAAAAGGAAGAAGGAAATCGAAAAGGATCAGCGCGTCGAAATCAATTAATCACTCGTCAGTCAACCGTCAACCACGCAATCATCAAGATGTACCGTAATTTCGAGGTCAACACGTTGAGGAGAGTGTACATCGGAGTCACCGTGGCAGGAATAACAAATCCTAATGAACTAGGAGTTCATCTAAACGAACGCGATGGGAGAGGAGTAGCCATCATTAATATGTGGCAGAATATGAGCCCGGAGGAGCCAGGCATCTACCCGTGCATAGAGGAAGAGATATTCCCCGGGGCGGCGATCCTTTGGCCGCACGAGGCCAAGTTCTATCGGGCCACCTACCAGGGAAAAACCGACGAGGGAAAGTTCGTTCTGTGGCTGGGGGACTGAGGGACCAGCATATATGGTACCCAGGAGGAATGCTACACCGCCCCAGCGATGGCATTCCTCCACACGTATCAAGCAGTACCGGTGACGGATGGAGATCTCGTGCCGATCGACGAGTACTGGGACGAGGAGGAAATTTTTTATTGCCGGGCCTTACTCGAAGAGACCACCTGGACCATGAGGGTCTACGGCAGACCTAGCCAAATGGGCCTCGTTCTCGCGGATCTCTACCTCGAGAACGCGGGCCCAAACCAGGGGAAAAGTCTGGCGGAGATTTTCATAAGCATGGGAGCGGCACGGAGAACGGCAAACGCGAGGCCACCGACAATCGACAATAAGGGTTGCCGGTTCGGGGAAGTTGCATATCATCGAGAGGTCGAGCAACGATGGGCGAACAACAACAGCGCCGACGACACCGATAACGTCAACGACACCGACGACGCCGATGATGCCACGATCACGATCAGCGACGGTGGCAGTAGCGGAGGTCGTGTGAGCGAAATGGACGAGGACGACGACGACGACGACGAGACCCTCGTGAACATCAACCTAGACAACGAATACGACAGCGACGAGGAAAGGTTTTGGCGGGATACAGGGCTACGCGACCATAGCGAGAGCGAGTCCTTTAGCGATGACGAAAAAAGCATCGTCTCAATAAAAAAAAACCCGAAAAATCAAAAAAGCGTGTTGAAAAATTACTTCCGAGCGAGGGGCAGCGGCCGTACAAAAACGCGAGCGATTAGATTACAAGGGGGGGAGGACAAATAGAACAAGAACAAGCGGAAGCCACTCAATAAGGACGGAAAACGGTCAAAGGAAAAACAAAAACAGGGAAGTACCGATCTCGTTATGATATATATATATATATGTTTTTACTCTTCGCGATTTGGATTGCCAACAGAACAATCCAAGGCGCGAAGGGTGAAAAAAGGGGGGACAATGAAACGTACAGGTCCGTCTCATTAACCCTAGCACAAAGTCAAAAGGGCAACCGAGTTTAGGAGAGAGAGGGAAGCGTACCGATCGTGACAAAAACAAGGTCATATAGCTTAGACCGACAGAAAGACCGGTAACCCACTAATTGAATTAAGGGAAAACCGGTAAAACCCGGAGAAACCCACTAATTAAATTAAGAGAAGAAGGAGAGGGAAAGAAAAACCGGTAAACACCAGACAAACCGATTAATCGAGTTAAGGGAGGTAGAAGAGAAGGGGAAACGAAAAAGCGGTAAAATATACGTATAAAAGGACGGGAATTTTTGGGGAAAGGCACTCCTTCTTTGGCTGGGAAGTCGATCGGTACCAAGCACATTAATACTGACCCTAAGGGACAGAAAGTGTGGAAGGCGGAAAATCGACAGAGTAGCTAAAAGGTGGAGTCACTAGAGTAAAAGAGTACTCTTAATTATCCAAAAACCTTGGCCAGTACTCAGCCGACGCTAATACTGACCGCAAGGGAACGAACGCGTGGTGGATGGAGGGTCAAGGTGAAAGAAATTGAGAAAGGGTTAAAAGGTTAACGAAAAACAAAATATCAAAGAAAGGATACTTAAGAGTAAGAACAAAACATAGGCATAAGAATAAATTAAGGTTATAAACAAAGGGATGGCAGTTATCGAAAATTTAACACAAAAATCTCATTAGGCGATAACAAGAGGCTAGGAGGTAACTGGGCAAGCGAATTTATTCAGCCACACCGATACACACACACACAGACACCACCATCAAGAGCAAAATCGAAATTTGTATTAGGAACATAGAAAGGACGAGGAGATAGCTCGCGAAATCTTATAAAAAAAGGGTCGCCGAGACTCGACGAGTTTCGACACCGTAGACCTGTGCGTGGCGACATCTTCGGGCGCGATAGATAAGCGAGCAATTATCGACGCGTGATAATCGATCGCGCTGCGGTAGATCGATCGGAGGAGCGCACCGATAGCGACGATACGGCGAGTAAGGAAGGGGAAGTAGTAGCGTCATAGGGCGATAGGGCACGCTGACGGCGAGGACCGCGATCGAGCGTCGCGACCCACCGCGCCACGAGCGGGAGCGTGTCGTAACGCTATACACCCTAGGAGTCTCACGTATAGGGAGAAGGGCAGCGCCACGAGCGGGAGCGCGTCACAACTGAACGCGCCGTATAGATAGGGAGAAGGACAGTGCCACGAGCGGGAGCGCGTCATAACTGAACGCGCCGTATAGATAGGGAGGACAGCGCCACGAGCGGGAGCGCGTCATAACTCAACGCGCCGTGTAAAAAGAGAGAGGGACAGCGCCGCAAGCGAGAGCACCGAACAACTCAATACGTTCTGAGCATAGAGAGAAGCAAGGAAGAGAGGGAACCTATATCGATCGATGATAAGCGTAGACACTAAGTACACTTACCACGCGAGATAACAACGTTACCGACCGAGAAGGGCGTTGCGAGGAATACGAAAACGGCACACAAAACATACACAAAGCGTTCTTTTTTTATATCAAGCCAAAAACCATTGAATAAATTTCGTTTGTTGCAAAATACCAAAACACTTGAGTCTCAACTAATTTCTTCCCTGTTCGAGTCCCGAACCAATACATTTAAATGTAACGAATTCCGACCCGTTACAATATATATATATATATATATATATATATATATATATATATATATATATATATATATAATTCCTCTCTCTCCATCCTCTCTACCCACACACCCCTTTGACAGGCCATTAGCTCAATCAAACAGAAAAATGGTTGACTGCAAAAATTATATTTAGCTAAAATTAAAAACAAATAAAATAGATAATAGAGAAATAAAATAGATTTTGTGGATTCAACTAAATGTTTTATGAACAGATGAAACCGAATAACAGATTTATTAGGATTAAATAAAATATTCAGTTATTGGACGATATTAAATATATTTTGATTTGAATAAATGAATATATTGAAAATAAATCATTCCAATAATGGAATGCAATAGGAAAAATTTGATTTCACGCAGAATCTAGTTAATTCAAATGAACAAAAATCATATAGACGCGGTTAATTAATATTAAAAGAATTTTTCTGTCAGTGACTTGAACGCGCGAAAATTTAAACTGGCGCGAAGTAAGACGTTGTAATTTTCAAGCATTAGAAGCACACTCCAATAGATTCATATATGATTTAAAGAGCATTTTTCCAATTCATTGATTATTATTTCTTTTTTTTTCAATTTTTTTCTTTGTTGTCCAGCTTTTAATGAAGATGGGTGACGGCATATATTTTTTTAAGAATTAAACAAATACACGTTTTGTCAAAGTCAGACCCGGAACGTTCTACCGAACTGCTCACTCGTTTTCTCAATTTGACTAGTCAGTATTATTACTCTCATCGATTTTTAATTAATCCCAGCAATTATCGAAATTGTTTTCACACCGAAATACTACAAAACATCGAAACTTAACCTTACGGTAAAATGTCGATACTACCAACGTTGCGCGCTACATTGTGCTGTTGAGGCGAAGCTAAAACGGAAATACAAACTGCTGTTTTACGGTCAAGCATCAGCCGAACTCTGGAGCTACAAGCGATAGCCAACTACACCCGGGCGACGATTAGCCAGTGTTATTTGAATCATGGTAGCCAACGTCGGGTGAACTGCAATGCCTAATGTCGCCGCGACGATCCAACGAGAATTTCGACACCTCTGGGCCATAGTCGCGTTCCGATCGTTGACTGCCGATGCGTCACCGCCTTACTGCCAAGCGATGGCTGTACTCTGGGTCTGCAAGCGTTGGCCAACTACACTCGGGCGACGATTAACCAGAGTCGGATGAAACGTGGTGGCCAGCATTGCGCGAACTACCGGGCCTAACGTCGATGCCATGATCGAACGAGAGTTGCGACAACTCTGGGCCATAGTTGCGTTCCGATCGTTGGCTGCCGATGCATCGCCGCCTTACCGCCAAGCATTGGCTGCATTCTGGGTCTGCGAGCGTCGGCTAACCACACCCGGGCGACGATTAACCAGAGTCGGATGAAACGTCGTAGCCAGCGTTGCGCGAACTACTGGGCCCAACGTCGACGCGATGATGAAACGAGAGTTTCGCCAACGCTGGGGCGTCATAGTATAGACCGTCGATCGTTGGCAGCCGACAACCTGCCGCAATACAGCCAAGCGTCAGCCGTACTCGGAACGTCGGCTACTCGCACATGGGTGTATTCACTAGTCGTCTGAGAACTTGTATGCGATTAACTCTCGATATTTTCTGCGCAGGTTATTAAAGATGCAAAAATACTTTTTTTCAAAAATGATCTTTTGTTTGGAAGAAAAAAACCAATTAACAATTTTTTTTTCCACAAACTAATCTTTTTTGGTCAATTTTTCTACGTTTTGGTAAAAAAAATTCATCAACTGGTTTTGTGAACTAATTTTTTTTCTTCAATTTTTTATCATGCATAGTTTCGATTTAAAAAAAAGTGATTTCCATAACCCTAATAACCTCCGTAGAAAATATTGAGAATTGATTGCATAAATGTTCTCAGATCGACTATTACGAGGGTGGGGTGAAAAGTTTCCGGCCTGACCAAGAAAAACGATATTTAAAAATTTTTTTTTGCTTTATTTTTCAACATAATCTCCATCAACACTGATACATTTCCCATAACTCTCGCATCCCAAAAAACAGTAGCCATAACCTTGTTTGCCGATAAAATTGTTTTTGCCTTCTTTGGGGTTGGTTCCCCTTTTCCAACCCACTGTTTTGACTGTTCTTTACTTTCAGGAGTGTAGTGGTGGGCTCATGTCTCATCACAGTTATGAATCGACGCAAAAATTCGTTTGGATTACGTCTATACAGCGCCAAATTGTCGGTAGCGTCGAGCGTTTGCAAACGCTCGATTGGTCGAGCGTTAGCAAACGCGGCACCCACCTTGCACACAGCATTTCCATGTTCAAATGGTTGTGCAAAATATTTCGCACACGTTCAGCTGACATCCTACAGGTCTCAGCTATCTCATGCACTTTCAACCTGCGGTCTTCCAACACTATTTTATGGATTTTTTCAATCATCTCTGAAGTTGTGACTTCAACGGGCCGTCCTGAGCGAAGCTCGTCAGAGGTGCTCACACGACCAATTTTAAATTCAGAAACCCACTGATTGAAAGTTGAATATGATGGGGAGGAGTCTCCTAGTGCTGAATCCATCTCTTCTTTTATTTGTTTTGGTGTAAAACCTTTCAAATGGAAGTATTTGATGACAGCACGTTTTTCCAATTTTTCCATTTTTACGAAAATAACGGAAGCGTCTCGCGCAATGTGCTCTCAAACGCAAACTAACGTAGCGATTGGGCTGAAACTGTACATACAAGCTCGGTAGGAATGGTACTGTAGGACGCCGCTCCAAAACTAGACCTAGTGGACCATCTCTTGGTCAGGCCGGAAACTTTTCACCTCACCCTCGTAAATGCGGCTTGGGAGTATCCACTCTAATTGATGCTATTAAAGATGAGTGAAATTATAGTGCGCAAAGGCCGAATCGTGTAAAAAATGAGTTATTGTTCCCTGAAATATTTTACAAATTGAAAGAAATGTCTATCTCTCGAATTTTTTCTTATATTTAACAAACAACTAGTGCCAAGTTGTGAAAAAAGTCGAAGAAAATTAGTCTTTTCATTTTGATGATTACAGCATGTTTATGAATAATATACTTGTTGCTTCAATTGTTTTGTAAAACTTCGATCAACTTTTGATAGAAAACAGTTCTATGGATCAATTTGAAAACTAACAAGGTTATTGGGAGTACATCGAGCTGAAAAAAAACATGGCAACATTAGTCTTCGCATTAATATTTGTAACGTAGTGGTAGATTTACTGAAAATCCAAAAAAAATAATTTTTTGTTCTTTACCAAATAAAGGTTAAGGATGAAGAAAAAATTCACAAAAATCAACGAGGGGCTGGCAAGAAGTGTATTCAACTTTTTAAAGCTGCCCTTTAATACCCGTTGCGATAATTGGTTGCTGAGATATCGATAATGGAAGACAAGAGGATCTTTTTTCATTCAAAGTCGGATATCTCAGCAAAAAAATTGACGTAAGGATAAAAAACCAAATTAAAACTGAATAAACATGGTAACTGGCCTTTAACGAGGTAACATTGAGTTAACTAAAACAAAATGCCTTAGTCCGTGGGCCGTTGAAAAAAAAACAAATTTGGAATTTTTTCTCCCGCTATTTATTATGATTGCGCGATAACCGTAGATCACAATTTGTTTTGCCAAAGATCTCGAAACTGTAATCTTGACGTTTCAGAAGGCTTTTTTTCACCTCGATGCGACCATTTTTCACATAGATACAGCGCTTCATAAAACGCTAAAAAATGAATAAATTTTCTGTTCCTGTAATTTTTGGAGTAGTATATAAAAAGTATGGTTGAAAACACGAACTTTTTTTAAAACACGTCTCTTTTTCAAAATTATTTTTAAGTTTCCCCTCATACTTAACGTCAAAAACTAACGTAATTCACGAACATATTTTACTCTGACCAGGGGGCATTCCCTCCTCGTCATCACTGATTTCGCTCAAATTTATAGGACATGCAGGGCTTGGCTAGAAATGAAAGTACCCGAAGTGGGAACTCCAGATGGCCAAGCGTTTAGAAAATAAAAATATTGATGCGGCTCTCGCACCGTATAAGCCATTTACGTTAGCATGTTTGCCAAGCAGCGGTTGACGTAGCGGTAAGGGCTCGGACTAGTAATTCGATGATCGTGGGTTCGACTCTCCGTTTAGAGACTTTTTCTATCTTTTTCTCAATTTTTATTTTATTCATTTTCCAATTAAGGAAAGAGGTGAATTATTTATTTGATTTATTTATTCATACGCAAAAGGCATAGAAAAGGTAAAAATTTGTGATTTCGGACTTTTCGACAAGGGATTGTATTTAAAGCGCATACGAAACGACTTTGTACATAAAAATTCAAAACTTTATTCGTTGACATTCGATAATTTACATGTGTCGGGATGATATTTATCGTAGCAACAGGGGAAACAATAATTATTTTTGCACCTAGCACACGTTATAAACGCCGCATTTTTACAACCACATCGTTGTTTCAACGTTTCAATAGAAAGACATACTTGATTGACATTTATAGAGCATTCTCTCTCATCGGAAAGTTTAGAAGCGAACCACGCGTAACGTAACATGTTACCGAAATATACATCGCAGGGTTGCACCAGTGGAGTACATTTAGGGGGAATTACTTTGATGTACACGTTGGCAATCCTTCTTCATATTGGAAGGGTTCGTCGTATAATTGCGGATTTGTTTGTCATCCCCACGAGTTAATCAGCAGAAGATATTTGTTCTCTTGTACGTACGGTTTCATCACATCCGTTAAAAATTTTGTGTACAACGCTGTTGTAAGTTTTCCACATTTTGAAGAAGTGATGACGACATTCTTGTATTTTGCTGCGTATTCATCCACCGTTTTTT
>OX101794.1:5740051-5755355 GCA_944452715.1 Ophion slaviceki | reverse complement strand
GCTTTCTCTGGGGTTTTCTAAAAGGAAAAGTGTATGCCAATGATCCATAGACCAATCCGGAGCTCAAGGAATCAATTGGACGCGCCATTAATGAAAGTAGTCCGCAATTATGCCAAAATGTTATTGAAAATCTCCGTAAAAAAGTGAACGTTTGCAAACAGGGATGAGGCAGCCATTTATCTGATATTCTGTTCCACGCATAACCTCTATGTTTGTACCTTATATTACATAAAAATATTTGTACTGTTTAAATAAAGAACACGTTTTATAAATAAATAAAAATGTCAGGTCAATTTGAGACACCCTTTGCTGACCCTTTACAACCTTTACAACCTTGCTGAGTTGTAAATTACGATATCTTCAGAGAGACACCCTTTGCTGACCCTTTACACCCTTTACAACCTTGCTGAGTTGTAAATTACGATACCTTCAGAAACGCGGTGAAACTGCCGCCTGCTTGGGAAGCGTTCACCCATCCAAATACCGGCTCAGGCCAGCGCGGCACAACATTTGAGATAGTCAGTCGTTTTTTTTTCGTTAGTTCTTTTCGTCAAGATATTCCCTAAATGTTGGAAAATATTTTTCCAATTAAAATTTTTGTAACTTTTTTCCGACAGAAATGCAAGTGCCAAAAAAGCACAAACACTATTTTTTTAATCCTTGGTGCTACTCTGGTGTACATTACCTGTACACCAGATGGATGTACTTAATGTACATTCTGGTACATTAAGAAACGCTTTGGCATTTCGCTTTAGGGTCATTCCTAAAAGTTGTTTTGAACAGACAATTAGTGTACTGTAATTTCCATTGGAAGAAATGCGATCGATTTTTTGTACCCACATACATTTTCAGCCCAACATGGTGGGCTGTTCCTTTATTGCTTACCTTTGACCGCCCGAGTACTCGCGGTGACTCGAACCATCTCGTTACAGAGTACGCCATATAGATGCTCCGATACAGTAAAAATCCTGCGTACTGGAGTGACGATGATTCTCTCTCTCTCTCTCTCTCTCTCTCTCTCTCTCTCTCTCTCTCTCTCTCTCTCTCTCTCTCTCTCTCTCTCTCTCTCTCTCTCTCTCTCTCTCTCTCTCTCTCTCTCTCTCTCTCTCTCTCTCTCTCTCTCTCCCTCCCTCCCCCCCATTCTCGATCGATCGATCGAGGCTGGAATCTCAAGGTATATGTACATGTATAAAACTCCAGTGCTCTGGCGCTACTCCAATCACGATTTCGAGTCCACCTGCATCGAGAAAATAGGATACCATGCACATATACAGGGTGTTTCTCTTATCTCTGCCACCCGAAATAACTCGGTAATTATCGACGTCACAAAAAAATGTTCTAGACAAAAGTTGTACGGCGTGAAGTACCACTACCGGATCACTACCAAATATTTGGTAGTGATCCGAGATGTTTAGATTTGTATCAACGATACTGACCTTGAATGACCTTGAACAACTTTGACCCCTAATGTTTTTTATGCGGCTTAAGGTCCTCCACAAGATGGTTAGAAAAAATATATCATTCCATTTCAAAAAGTGGAGGTGACCTTTACTGCCCTTCACGCCGTACAACTTTTGTCGGGAATATTTTTTTGTGACGTCGATAATTACTGATTTATTTCGGGTGGCAGAGATAAGAGGGACACCCTGTATATGAAAACGTTTGTGTGTACCCGTGAACATATACGTACGTCGAATTGGGACTAAGAAAGGGCGTGCCTACACGATTCGAGGCACAAAGTATCTCCCGGGTTACGTCCGTTCGTCTCTACGGATGTGTATACGGAAAGAGCGGATCGGAGGGCTAAGAACATGGAAGAATTGGCGCGCGCGATATACACAAACCCTCGTCCCTTTCGATAATCGAGGCGAAGAATACACGCGACCGCGGAACGAGACTCGAAAGTGGGTTGTCGAGTGGCCATAGAGCACGTTTTTGTTTCGGCTTTGGGCGTTTTGGGTGGGTTGCGAACAAGAATACAATCTCGGAGGGGTTGCACATCCGCAAACGAGTATTACGTATTCTGTACTCCACGTATCGTATACACGTACGGGTGATGTGTGCGTTCTTGTGTGTGGGTACTTCGAAGTTATATACCCGAGGCCTTGACTTGGTCACCCTGAAGCGATACGAGAGGGCTTCGAAGAGGTTTTCGGGCGGGTGAGATCCCTCGCCCTTCTCACCATCCGCATGTTGATAATCAGAGGAATACATATGTTCACGTCTCTCCCTTTATGCGTTCATGCACATGTGCAAAAGTCACAAGACGAAACGCCGTTCACTTCGGGGTGCTCTTGTCGGCTAATGATCTGTGTGTATGTGTGCTGAATTATGTGAATTTCGCCACCGTATCGGGTTTAGCTGTTTTCGGTGACATTACCCTTATTACCTCACACCGCTATGGACTTTTATTTAGGTGGGAAAATAATATAGCAATAGACCCGGAGCGTTGGGCTTGGTGGTTAGCGTGCTGGCCAGAGGATCGGTAGGTCCCCGGTTCGAATCCCAGTCGCGTCGCTTTTGTCGTGAAATGTTTTTCTTCGACATTTCTCGGCGAAAGACGACTAGGGAGGCGAACTTGGGACCGGCTGTATCGGTATCGGTTTTCCGCAGTTTCCCTATGCCCATGGCAGATATGTCATGGTAAAAACGATACAGAGGAGGAAGTCGGCTGCTGCCGCAAGGTCAGGGGTGGCATGGGATGTAGGGTTAGTGGAATAGGGCAGAGGGGGGATGTGGAACCGGAGGTAGAACGAAGTTGAGGCAGATTGGGGCTCGTAAAAATGGGAAGACCCTGTACGGCTGGAACAAACCAATAAAATAGCAACAGACCGACAGTAGCGGATGGGCGGTCGGGGTTTGACTTTGGCGGTACTTTGAGTTAAGCAGCATTTTACATGGCCAATACTCGGAGCGGTGACGCTTAGCCGTATACCGGCTGGTGTGTCATCCGGCGAGCGAAAGGTCAATGCTTCTGATACCTTGGTGTAGATACTCGAGTGCAAATCTGTGCACCAGAGAATCAGAAGAATATAGAGCCGTCTTAGTAGGGGAGCCCACGACACTAAACCTGTCATGATAGGTCTCCCAAAGGTCATTCATATAATTATGAACTTTGCCATGATTCATATAATGTTCATTATATAATGATTGTTCATACATATGTTCATACATATACATACAATGTTCATACATATAATTATGACATGACGAATTCGTCATGTCGTAACAAAAATGCCAGCATTCAGTTATTAAACGGTTTGCTGATAATCGGCCAATAATTCGTCGACCAGCATTGGGGTACCGTAGGCGGATGAACGGCTTGTCAGATCTATGCCAGCCATTCGTGGGCCAATACTATCGCACCGATAATATGGCGATCAGCATTGGGGTATCGTAGGCGGATGAACGGCTTGCCAGATCTATGCCAGCCATTGGTGGGCCAATACCATCGCACCAATGATATGGCGATCAGCATTGGGGTATCGTAGGTGGATAAACGGCTTGCCAGATCTATTCCAGCCATTGATGGTTTGTTTTTGAGCGTTTTGCAAATGCAGGTCGTTAAACTGTAACACGTAAAAACAAGGAATAAGGTTTCGAAAAGCATATCCCACTGATGAAGCTGAAATTTTGCGCCGACCTTCTTTTCAATATTTTAAGAGAACCTTTAAAAGGATATTGGCGACTAGCAATAGTTTTCGATATATCGTATATTGAAAGTTATTTATTGTACTGCGCTTCTACTATATTAAATAAACCTAAACAAACCCATCCCACATGGCAAGTGATTTGCACATACGGGCGAGCACTGTTTGCCAGGAAGCAGCGCGGCCAGAGGAGTGGGGGGTATCTATCGGATATATAGATATACTCGAATGTCGTGAAATAATAAACTTTACAATGCGATATATCGAAAACTATTGCTAGTCGTCAAAAATCCATTAACGGTTTCTCTTAGGATAATGAGAGGTAGTTCGGGGAAAAATTTCAGCTCGATCAGCGTAGTATGCTTTTCGGAACTTCACCCAAAACGAGCGAGTTATTTTTACAGCCTAAGAGGACCAAAAAAATTGTCGGTAAACTTTAATGTCACGAATAAAATTATCGGCATAAAAGTAAGGAACGAACAAACGATGGATTATGTAAGTGTTAGAATGGCTAAGTGGGTAGGGCGCTCGACACTAGAACGAAAGGCGCAAGTTCGATCCCGATGGAAGGTAAAAACTTGAACAATGCAGAAAGCGTTTTTAATGCAATTATTCTATGTACATGGACATAAGTAAAGCATAAGAAAACAAAAAAGATACTACTAGAATTTTTGTATTCATAATTTGTCAATTTTTCATTTTTCATTTCCGGCAGAAGACCCGGCAGCCGATGCTGGACCAATATTGGCGCATGATAGTTGGCCAAGTCTTAGCAGCCATTCATGGTTTACTATTACCAACCATGCATGGTGCGGATCTGGCCCGTTTACATAGCCGTTACCGCGCCATCGTTTGTTCTCTGGCAACCAGTCGTGGGCCATTACTGTGCCGATTGTAAAACCCTATTTGGGCAGGTGTCTATCATCATCGACCTTCTGAAAAAACCAAAGCTTATCTGAAAGATCATCAATTTTTGTGTAAGAAAAACCACTGCTGCCTTTTCCCAACAGTGCAGAAAACGGCGGCAGCAGCGTTTGAAAGTCGCCTTCCGCGCAACTGAATTTGGCGTTTCAATTCGGTTTTATCAGCAATCGCCCGGTTCCTTTCGATTCGTATTATTGAAATACGCCTGCCACTATCACGAACAATCAATTTTACGTGTCGTTGATGGTTTAAACAATTGAAATCGCATATTTTATGTGATATTTTTCGATTTTGCAGCCGTTTTCATTGTGTTTTTTGATACTTTCTTACGTCGTTCGTCACATTTCAAGGTAAATTAGTTTTCTTCGGTACAAAAATATTAGGTGTCATTGTTTCAACGAATAAGATTCTATAAATTATTCCAATGTCGGGGATTTTTCAGCCATTTTTTGGTCATTTATCATTTCTCGTGTCCCGTACGAATCTCTTTATATTTGTAAATAAAGACTACCTGAAACATGAAGATTTTTTAGCTATATATTTTTAGCAGAAATCGAGTCTTCGACCCTACATTGTAAGACTCCAGCTGCGCTATTCAAAACGGTTAAAATAAAAAGGGCGCGGAGGCCGACGCGTCTAGACGTTATACCTGCTCAGTCTCGTTTCAGACGCTATCAGTAATGGTCATGTCACTGTCCGTTTTCGAAATCTTACATCTATCTAAAATGCGTTGTTTTATTTGCAAAAAATCTAGCGATGTTACGAAATTTACCGAGAGTAGATTTTCTGTTTTGAAACAAAAATACCAAGAAGAACTGGAAGCGCTGTTTCCTTCGAATGCAAATATGAGTATAAAAAATGTGACCAAAAATGCGAGTCTCGGTAAATTACGTAACATCGCCAGATGTTTTGCAAATAAAACAACGCACATATAAGATTAGACACATATAAGATTTCAAAAACGGACAGCGACACGATCGTTACTGATGGCTTCTGAAACGAGACTGAGCAGGTATTACGTCTAGACCCTTTTTATTCTGGCCGTTTTGAATAGCACAGCCGGAGTCTTACAATGTAGCGTCGAAGACTCGATTTCTGCTTAAAATGTATAGCCAAAAACCTTCATGTTTCAGGTAGCCTTTATTTAAAAATATAAAGCGGAAGAGATTCGAACGGGACACTAGAAATGATAAATGACCAAAAACGGCTGAAAAATCCCCGACCTTGGACTAATTTATAGAATCTTATTCGTTAAAACAATGACACCTAATATTTTTTCACCGAAGAAAACTAATTTACTTTGCAATGTAACGAAAGACATAAAAAAGTATTAAAAAACACAATGAAAACGGCTGAAAAATCGAAAAATATCACATAAAATATGCGATTTCATTTGTTTAAACAATCAACGACACCTAAAATTCATTGTTCGGGATAGTGGCAGGCGTATTTCAATAACACAAATGAAAAATAACCGGGCGATTGCTGATAAAACCGAATTGAAACGCCAAATTCAGTTGCGCGGCGGGCGACTTTCAAACGCTGCTGCCGCCATTTTCTCCATTGTTTGGAAAAGGCAGCAGTGGATTTTCTTATACGAAAATTTATGATCTTTCAGATAAGTTTTGGTTTTTTGAGGAGGTCGATGATGATAGACACCTGGGTGCGAGGTGTCGCTTATCTCTCGGCAGCAAGTGATAGGGCTCATCAGGGGGGCTGGCAGCACTGCCTTTTCGAATAGTCCAACCCCTCCCCTGTCTCGAGGAACAATCAGAATACGGGAGACTTAACATGTAAAAAATCTAGAAATTTTTTTTTTTCTCTTTTTAGCGTTGACCGGTCCCAGACATGGCAGCAGGGCCATTTTGCGTTCCCCGATGAATGACATGACGAATTATATGTATGAACTTTGGGAGACCTATTATGACAGGTTCAGCGTCGCGGGCTCCTAGACTATCTGTACCGGTACGGGTTTCCCCGTACCCTCGGCAAATGCGGTATAGTGTAGCTTAAGATGGTTGTGGACGCACCGAGATGTTAGGTTAGATTAGTGGAGTGTGGGTAAGGAGTGATAGGAAATGGTTTAATTGGGGAGGGTTATACGTAAAAACCCGCAAAGGTATACGTTGGAACTCAGGAATCAATTGAGACCTCAATAAATAGAAAGAAAACACTAATATAGCAACGGTTTTTTATGCTCGTTTTTGCTTCCATGTGGATACTTTATTCGTATTTATTGAATACAATTGGGGCTAGTACACCTTTAGTTTATTTATTAATCATCTTTATTTGGTTATTTATTTGATCGGACTTTTTTCAAATCTTTCCTTATTTATTTTTTATTCGTTTATTATTGTCATCAATTTTATTTTTGTTCATTTATCAACCATAGAAGGCATGCTTCGCGATTATAACGGGAAACAATATGAAAAGTGAAATTTTGCCGATTTTCTTCATTTGTGAGGTCTTTGAGTGGGATTTTTAAATGATTAAACTTCAATAGAATTCAATACCTCATATACAATTCTCTTCCTTGATTAATACAAAAAAAAACAAAGAAATTGATGTACTGTGTAGTTTCGTTTATTTCTGTATGAGTGATTTCTCGAACAGTAAATCGCAGACTCGATATTCATTCCGACATCAGTTCCAGTAACAATGACGAATTCTCCCGATCCCTCTGGTCTCTACAGTAGTAGTGTACTTACTTTTACCAAGAATATATATAGGAAGGAAGCCGAGAAACACTTATCGCATCCTTCGCTCTTCAAGGGTGCAATATCCGTCTCGTCACCGATGCCCCACGGGCTTTGCTCCGAAACAAACTTGTGAAAGTCCTCTGAGAGCTGAATACCGAAATTACGAATATCCCACTGAGACTTTACGTTTGCATCGAATCTAATCCACTCGAGTGGTCGCAACAGAAGATTTATGACGTTTCATCGTAAAATTCGTCAAATCCTGATTAGTTGACTACAATAATGAGAATTCATAATCCACTTCTGTTTTTTTGCCTCGGGTAAGTGCCAGCATGATACTGTGGATCGTTTATATAATACGCACTTTCACCATCTGCGATGATAATCATCATAGTCTACGATAAAATAATCATAACTTCATTGCCGATCAATATTTTCCACTAAAAAAATTATCGTAAAGAAATATTAATAAAAAATGATGTTATTATTTTTTAAACAAAGTCCCGGTATTTCTGCATGGCCAATCGGTGTAGACGGTTCTGTCAACTAAGGCGATCTGTAATGAGAAAATGAAAAAAAAACTTTAATAATGAAACTTAATACCTAATAACGAAACTTTCGTATGACCACATACTCTTGCCGAATTACATTTGAAAGATTTAAAAATAGCAAACTGTAAAAGGTTCGATTTTGCACCGAAAAAACAACCAATAATTAGTTGCGAGAGCGGCGATGAATCTATTCGTCCGGATTACTACGAATTCGGCCAAACCATAACGTTTTTCTTCAAATTCATCCATTTGCTAGTAACTTATTATTGAAGTTGTTTTTTTCGGTGCAAAATCGAACATTTTACAGTCTGCTATTTTAGAATTTTTCAAATTAAATTGGACCTATTTCCTATGAAATTCGACTATACTATACCTATTAAATTCGACTATAAGGGCCTACCTCATCTGAGGTAGGTCCTTATAGTGAAGTTCGTGTCAAGCAACAGTTATTTTGAACTTTGTGTATTGGCCACACGTTTGGCTTTATTGTGGCATTTTTATTATGCATTCATCATACGTATTATTCTATTGGAATACAGGATCTTATTCATGGAGATAAACAAAAAAATCCGCGAAGATTAATAAAAAGATGAAGAAGTTGACGAAATCCATTGAAAATAAATGCTGCGTCTAATCAAATTATCGTAACGACTCCAATGAGATTTATTCGCAACAAAATCAATGTTTGAAATCAATTCACGCTTATCCTAAAAATACTACATAAAATAACGTATACGCATACATGGCATGTATCGAGGTACGAGAGTCGACTACTTTAAAATCCGTTTCCTTCATAATAAAATTACTTTTATTGCTGCTGAGGGCTCTCACACTCGACTTCTATCGT
Source organism: Ophion slaviceki (assembly GCA_944452715.1). Lineage (NCBI taxonomy): Eukaryota > Metazoa > Arthropoda > Insecta > Hymenoptera > Ichneumonidae > Ophion > Ophion slaviceki. Next base: position 5,746,684 of record OX101794.1, on the reverse strand, counting down.
CTGCACTACAGCGATTGTTGATTCATTCGCGAATTGCAGAATATCCCTCTTCCCTTCGGGCCCCCGGGGCGCGGTTGCGACTCATTGCTCCCTCGCTCGGCTTCTCGTTTTACGAGCTTCGTATACATAGGCCCTCGCGGTAGCATTCCCTTCGTACATACATCGCACTTGTTTCACTCACCTCGAGGCCAATCGTGGTATGCTTTACTCCGTGTGGTGTGATTCTCCGTACAACGGAGGTCCGTTTTCCACTCTCTCCGATGCCGATTCACACTCACAATAAGTCTCTCAGGGCCTTCGAGCTGTATGAAAAGTTGAAGGGGATTCGGGCATGCGGAATATTGAAAATACAAATGTGAAAAATGGAATGATTTCTTGTGCTGCTAATGGCTAGTTTCGGATAAAGTTTAGCATTTTATATTTAAAGTTTGGGAATGGAAACCTTATTAGCAACGCGCGTACCGACTGTAGAAAAGAACTATGCCTTCTGCTGTATGAAAAGGCCGATGGAGAGTACCACGTCGTTTGCTCGAAACGCAATCTATCAGGGAGAGCATTTTTGGAATGCCTTTGGTTCCATTGGTCAATGGGCGCAGGTATAGTTGAGAGCAAAACTATGTGAATATGGATCACGAACGACTCAGAGCAGTCACTGGAGACAAAGGACAGCCTTTTCTGTTGGATATGTTCTTTTTTTTTACAGCCTCCAATTCTTTCATGAGGAAACGCCAAAAGTGCCTTGACCGCTTCACAACGCCGGCATCATTTAGGCGTTAGAAAGTTCGTATCGTTGTTTGCTCTAACGCCTCTCTCAGCGCGGTTCCTCTCGGTTTTGCTGGTCATCAAAATCCACAGGAGCCCGGAGACGAGACGATATGGACATAAGCCGCTTTTACTTACACGTATATCCTATTTGTTATGATAAACATATGTGTGTGTGTGTGTACGCCCATGTGTACGTGGAAAGACATTTTGAACCCGTTACAGTTTATCAAATATCTAAGGACAAAACGCGAGAACTTGATGTCGTTCGCAATATGAGCACCTCCAGAACCTTTCCAGTCTGTCTTCATGCCACTTTGCACCTCTTCCTGTAGTTCTCTCATCGTCGTAGATCGCTTTATGCCAATACTTATATCCAGCAGAGGGAGGTAAAAATGGTTGGAGAATTCCCGGTTGCCATCCACCTACCTGCAGTTATGGTGTTACGCCGGCTATATCCCCGCGGCAAGTACCCCAATGACTCGGAAAATACTTACTTTGAGGGGATTAGCCATTTTTTTCTTTTTCTCTTTACGACTAGGATAGTCAAAAGACCGGACTATGGCGATAGGGAAAATACAGGTTTAAGGGAAACAAACGTTCGGTAAGCCACATCGACAAGAGTCACTTCTGGGACCTGCAGCTAGAATTGACCAGTCTTCGCCATCTGGACTGTACTTCTTACGCGAACAACGATGTTGTCATATTGATTCTGAAAAAAGCGTTCAGGCTTGGCTCCGTGGAAAGATATTTGCAATGAGACGTGGGTGTCAAATGCGGAGCGAACCACCGTGGACTATGGCTTAACCTTCTTTATGTCCGATACGAGGGAGGCTTGAGAACATTCTAAAGTCCTTGACATTGGGTTTTATTTTTGAAATAAAGGCTGGTGTTTCATAAACGTTTGTAATACTGTTGGAGGCGGGAACTTTCTGGAAAATATCGGGGGTATTCTTTTGAATAATATATGTATATAATGATAGGGAATCGAACCCAAGGGGGTGAAGATGGAACGTTGGTCTCGTTGGCGTGGAATGCCATGTATGTGAGTGTGGGTGCTTGCGTGTATCTGTAGAAATAGAAATAGTTATACGTCACGCTCCCTGACGTGAGAAAGTAGTTGAGCGCGCTCACCGCTGCTCAGTGGAGAGCCGTTTTCTTGGGTCCTCGGGATAATTAGAGGTGCGGAATTCCTTCTCTCGCAGTTGCCTCGTAGGAACAAAAATCAACCGATCTATATTTACAAATGACGCACCGTTTGCCGATCTGCCAGATCTCGGCTCTCCGTGAGGAAAATTTTATACTTTTCTTTGGAAGAAAAAAGGAAATAAGCGAAAATGGATCTATCCGTTTCAAGTATCATTCACTTTTTTTCCTGGACAAATTTCAATCCCCCAAAGAATAATTTCTCGGAGTGGTTGGACAGCCGGGTGGCAAACGCGTTCCCCGGAAGTCGAAGAATTTTGACGCTAATTAAGCTACATGGTTTTTACTCTGTGCCCCGAATCCCGTGGGATAGACGAGAGCTTCCTTCTTTTCTGTTGGCTCGTGAACTATGAGATTAACGAGAGATCGGGAAGGCACCACCTGACGCGAACCACTTCAAACCGTCACCTTTTAATTCGTCTTTTACTCGCTTCTCCGAAGTGAACTCTTGCTCAGCCGCGCTATGCACACTCTTACTTATTCACTATTATTTGAAGAAGTTGAGAGAAGCGTTGGCTCAATATGGTGAGAAAAGAATAAATAGTGAAGTTGAAGATTTTCCACGCTTTTTTCGAACGCTTAGACTTCGTCTGTTCGAAACTATTCGTGAGACGAAATTTCGATCGGATTAACTCTAATCGATAGATTGCCGATGAAAAATAATTACGAAGAAATATTACAAATTGTGCAATTTATCTTAACGGGTTTGCTTAGGGACCAAACACTAGGTCGGTTTTCAATATATTTTTTTGTTGAGAGTATTGGAATTACAAGGTTGGTATTTTACACATAATTATTACATGGGCGTGCCAAGCTTTTTTTTCGATACAAAGATATTAAAAAATAATCAAGTTATTGTGATTTAAACAAAGTGCCACCCTTGGTGCATGGCCAATCTGTGTAGATGAGTCAGGCAGGGTCATATGAAATGAAGAATAAAAAAATAACTTTCAGTTTAATAATAAAACATTCCGAAATGTTTCAAAACGTCTTAACGATATTTAATTCATTGTATAAGAATGTAAGTTTTACTAAAATAAGTAACTAAATGTTTGAAATAATAATTCAATATAGTTTGAGATCTAACTAAAATTATAATTTATAGTCTGATGAATAAATAAAGTTTAGCATGATAAATAAAATAAATAAGTCAAGTTTCAACTAATTTTTTTTAACTTCCATCTGTACAAGGTTCTTCCCCCTTGGTACATTTCCTATATTCCAGTTTATATCGCCACCTTGCGGCCACAGCCGACTTCCCCTTCTGTATCGCATTCACCATGACATTTCTGCCATGGGTATAGGGAAACTGCGGAAAACCTATACCAATACAGCTGGTCCCGAGTTCGCTTCCCAGTCTCGGAGCTAGTCGCGTTTCGTCGAGAAATAACTCACAGGCTACAGTCCCACCCAAATAAACCCAATCAAACTCACACGACACACACACGTACCGGTCCGTGTGCGCGATACCCGTGTAGAACTGGAGCTACGTCACGCCAGTGTTTTTATTTTTCTCCGAAACTACGAGACGGCGATTCGAACCCGCGACCTCCCGATGTGCTGATTTCAGAGGCACGCACGCTAACCACTAGACCAGCACATCGGTTAACTTTCAATGTCTAATTATAGTTTTATAAATAAATCGAGTTTAAAATAAATACAGAAAATAACTAAAATGGACAAACAAACACGAAAGTCCCGAGGCAGATATTGGCCTTTTTATTTTTATTTTTTTCGCAAATATTGTTTACCGTCTACTTTTATGCCTTTTCCTTCGGTGGCGCGCCCCACCCATGCGGAGTGAGTTCGTAAACGCATCGTCGCACACGTATTTTATGACCATTGCCGATTTTCCTCTGTATGGAATCGAGTCGCGCGTATACACGGTCCGTCCTATCCCTTTCGTTTCCACGTTCTTTCACCCTTTAAAAACTTGGCGCGACTGTGGAACTTGGTGGAAATATTTACGCCGGATTGATTCCTATAGAAAATGCACTTAAAAGTTTGACTATTTGTCGTTGCCGATGAAATGAGCCCCCTGCCTGTCCCTCCCTCGGTGCCATTCCCGCAGTCCCGATAAAACCTGCAGAAGCTATTTATATCATCCTACCACGACGATGTAACATCTCGTTCATATACGCGTTCGCATAAAATATCATGACCGATGACAGGAAACGGGGAAGGCGGCAGGATTTGGACGTGAAATTCGTAAAGCAAAAATTAAAGATCAGTAGAACCGGATCTAGCAAAATTTAATCAAATTACATTTTTCAGGTGCCTTTGTTCGTTCGAACCGTTTTTCCGTCTTCGAGACGCAGGAAGAAGATTTATCGAGTAGAAGTTTCCGTTTGTGTGTACGCGCGCGCGCGCGCGCGTGTGTGTGTGTGTGTGTGTGTGTGTGTGTGCACGTCTACGTGTGCGTGTGCGTGTGCGTGTGCGTGCGTGTGCTTGTGCGTGCGTGTGCTTGTGCGTGCGTGCGTGCGTGCGTGTGTGTGTGTACGTGTGTTTTTTTTTTTTTTTTTAAAGAGGTTTGGCGGGAAAATGCCTCCGCACCGTAGCAAATAATTGCCGTGTGTCGGGCTTGCACCGACTAAAAACCCCCATTCCTCTGTGGCCTTACAAATTCTCCCGCGGGACGACCGCTAGGTATTACATCGCGGGAGAGGCCTTAGCCGTAGCTCTTCCTGCAGTGTTGTCAGACGACCTTACATCCCCCGTTCCACTCTAGATGTTATGAGTGGTTTAGGGTTTCGTGTCGCTGATTTAATCTATGACTGCCTGGTCTTCCGGCGTCGTCTTCGTCCTCGCACGTTCTGCACGTCGCAACTCCTTCATCACTGCGGCAGCATAACCCGATACCGCTGTCCATACGTCTGCTGACTTCAGCATCAACTCAACCAGGTTGTCCGGGGTGATGCGTGTCTCCAGCTGATCCTCGACTATCGCGCGGGAGGCACTAAAACGTGGGCATTGGAACAATGCATGTTCAGCGTTCTCCTCGACTGCTACACATGCTGGGCAGTCCGGGGAATCTTCATAATTAAACTTATAGAGATAAGCCCGAAAACAGCCGTGTCCTGAGATCACTTGAGTGAGATAATAGTTGAGCTCCCCGTGTAGACGGTTCACCCATATCTCCACCTTCGGGATTAGTCGATGTGTCCACCTTCCCTTGGGAGAAGCATCCCACATCGTCTGCCACTGGTTGAGACTGGTTGCTCTCGCTTCTGTCCTTCCATAACTGGGGTTTCTAGCTCCCTTCTGCTGGTACATCGATCTACGCTCCTCGGCAAGCACCTCAATGGGCAGCATTCCCGCGATAACGTTGATAGCGTCCTCGGAGACAGTGCGAAACGCACAGGCTACCCTCAAGGCGCTGACGCGATACGTTGCTGCAGCCTTCCTGCGGTACTCCTGGATTTTCAGTGTGTCAGCCCATATGGGTATGCCATAGGTGAGCACTGAGGTCGTCACTGATGACAGCAGTTTCCTCCTCTTCTGTCTAGGGCCACCAACATTAGGCATGAGTCGCGCCAGTGCGGTAGCCACCCCAGCGGCCTTTCTCCTGATCTGCTCGGTTTGCTCTTTGAAGTTCAGCCTCGCGTCGAGAATCACACCCAGGTACCGAATGAACGGTTGGGATGTGATTTCGGAGTTTCCTACCCTGAGCGTCACCGTTTCCATCACCTTCCTGCTGGATACGAGGAGTACTTCTGTTTTGTGGGCTGCAAGATGCAGTCCAACAGAAGACATCCATTCCTTTATCTTGGCGAAAGCTTCGCCGAAGAGTGCGGTGATTTGCTCCAGGAATTTGGCGATGACAATCAGCGCCGCGTCATCTGCGAACCCTACGATGGACACTCCTTTCGGCAATTTTAATAGCAGCATATCATTGTACATGATGATCCACAGAAGCGGTCCAAGTACAGAGCCCTGAGGAACTCCTCCAGTCACCCTATACGTCTTTGGTCCATCCTCTGTGTCGTACATGAGCCATCTATTACATAGGTAACTCGCCACTATTCTCCGTAGGTACCATGGTACACCTAATGTTTTTAGGGCATCCATGATACACTTCCATATCGCCGAGTTGAACGCGTTTTTGACGTCGAGAGCGACAACTGCGCAGTACTTCTTGGACCCTCTTGCCCATCGTTTCCCCGCAGTCGACTCCTGCGCCTGCTTCACCACTGTGTTAATGGCATCCAGAGTAGAGCGCTCCTTTCTGAAGCCAAACTGGCCTTCCGCCAGTAGAGGGTCCACGACTTTCTCAATCCTGTTATGGATGATGCGCTCGAAGATCTTTCCGGCGGTATCCAGCATACGGAGCGGACGATAGGATGAAGGCTCGTCCGGTGGCTTCTTCCCTTTCGGGAGGAGCACTAGCTTCTGCCACTTCCACTTGTCCGGGAAGATTCCTTCCTTGAGACACGCATTGTGCATGCCCAGGAATATTGCCGGTGCCAACTTGATCGCTGCCTTGAGTGCGATGTTGGGTATCCAATCCATGCCGGGGGCTTTATTGTTGCCCACCCTGGCAATCGCCGCAAGAAGCTCTTCTTCAGTAATGGCTGGGATGACCTCATCGACGTCCTCCTCGAGTTGGTAGTCCTCCTCGGGTTGCTCAGGGAACAGATGTGAAACAATCTTTTCCAGCAGGGCTGC
>OX101794.1:5665051-5737551 GCA_944452715.1 Ophion slaviceki | reverse complement strand
TCGGACACTGACTCTCATCGATTCCGGGACCAGTTTCCTTCCGGAAGAAGTCATAAAAGAGTGTTCCTTGCTAACTGTTCGTGAGACTCGATGAAGGCTTCAGACACCACTGGTGGATGCGTTGGAGTGACAAAAATGCAAAGAGTGCGCGATGTACACTCTGTGCGATGAATAAACGTGACGTTATAATCGAGGGTACTTACTTTTATTTAGCCTTCCCCAAGTATGGACGTTCGCATATGTACACATGTAGGATCAGTCTGGAGCGAGGACCAGAAAGATGGATTTTGGCAACATGCATGAAAGCATCGTAGCTAATAGTTCCGGCTTGACTGTTTCTTTCTGGCAACACGCTATGGTAATCGTCATCAATTCGATGCGCAGCCCTGCTTCTGCGATTCATGATAGCCACTCTCTCGTTCTGTCCATCGCTATTCACAATAGCTAAATTGTCTTGCTTACAATAATGCCACTTATATTGTTGCCTGGGTTGAGCTACTATGCGACACGCTTCGCAAAATAATCTACTCGGAGTTCGTTGACCGTTTTGCGTGTACTTACTGGCAATTTCATAAAGATGGGTCTAACGACCCTGATGTCCACTCCCAAGATCCTGTGGCTGGGACAGGGATGGTCCAGGGATTTATTCGCGGCAACTGATTAATTAGCTGTGCTGAGTCGTTATGTGAGAACAACTACCCGAAATAGGTAGGAATTTGCAGTAGGTCGTGAAATCGCATCGACAATGTTGTTATCTTCCGATCTGGGTTCGCGTGCCAAATTTTTTCTTCCGGTCAACCAACATTCTCATTTTTTTAGATTTCAAATCCAGTAATTTCATACATATTTACATTTATTCTTTATCTCAGTACTATCCGTTAAGGACTAAAACCACTCCAGCTCTTAGAAAAGACGCTATTTTTAAGAATTTTTAAAACAAATATAATGAAATCAGTGAAAAATGGAATTGGAAAACTTTATTATACATAGTTTTAAGTGTACAACAATATTTTTTTGTAATTTTTCAATTGAAAATGGTGGCGTCAGAGTCCAACACCGCAGAATACCGTGAAGTGCAAAGTGTTCCGCAGCCACGAATATTTCTCCTGGAGTTTTCAACTTACAACAAAAAAAAACAAAAAATCTTTGATATCTATACAAAAAGTTATGGTACTGCGAAAGGAAATTAGAAAATACCTTTTGTTTAGAAAGAGAGTGCAGATTTAAATGAAAACTTTCAATTTTAATCAAAGAATCACGAGAGTTATTGCTTACAAACCAATAAGTGAATAACCAATCGCAAATTACGTATGCAGTTCCCTGGAACACATATAAGACTTTGTTCCGAGAAAAATGCGTTTAAAGTTTGAACATTTGGCAACAGACATTTTCGATTCACCTTTAATCTGCAATGCCAGCACCAAACATTTGTCCTTCTAAATTAATATTGTTCTGATTCTTTTCGTTTTCGAAAATTCGAAAATTCTCCAGTGGCTTCACGCGTTAAATATTTAAATTGGGGTGTTCGAAAAATGTTCATAGCGAACCTCTTTTCTGACTGAGCTAGTGCGCACGTACGATCTTTAAAGTTCGTCTTTCCGAGCTTCGTAAACACTCAACCAAGTTATTTGTCCAATGAACCCGAAACTTTCTAAGTCTAACATAATTTTTCAACAATGTTCAAAATTCCGCCTAAATATTATAATTCGTAGCCAATGACGAACCATAAAAATTCCCTATGCGATTTTAATGCGTTTTTCCACAACAAAAAAAACCCGCCACACTGTAAAAATAAGCCCGTTGTTTAAACACGTTTCGCGTGTACAATCTTGTCGCTCTTTTCAACACGGTAACTTTTGTGTTGATGTTGTAACGATACATTTTACGCGTGTTCTTTCAACTCGCTTCAAGCGTGTTTTAGCAAGTTAAAAGTGTGGTGTTTGGATAAGCTTTAGGCGTGTAAACGCTTGTCGCCAATTTCAATATGTTTAACCCTTAGTAGTCACACTGGGTCCACGGGACCCAAACAAATTATTTTGATGCCGTACAACTTTTTTTCCAATAAAACATACATTTTTTATTTGCGCAAGCGTTTTATTCTTTCCTTCTAAATCGCACCTGCGTTGGATGAAATAGATGTACTTTTTGAAAAGTCCACAGAAACCGCTATGTCTATTTCAAAGTACATTGTTTCCAGATTATAAGACCATTTTTTAATTTTTTTGTCAATAATTACAAGAGTTCAGCAATTATTGTAAAAAAAGTCATTTTTCACGTTTTATTTGCATAATTTTTTTACATATTTAAAATTTAAGTTTTGATTTCTAACCAATATCCTTGTATTACACAAGGTTCAAATTATACCTCACTATTTTTTTCATATCGCTCAATGCATTATTTCATTATTTATGACAATTCAAAAACGCCTGGGTCCCATGGACCCAGTATGACTATAACGTCATTCTAGCTAAATGTGACTACTAAGGGTTAATATATGTTGATAGTTGAATCAACACTATTGAGTGTACTACCATACTTGATGATTTCTAGTCGTCCTGAAATCAATTCCTGCGAATGAATTTTATTGTCAATACCTGGCCGCGAACGTACCTAACCTAGTTACTTCTACACCGCATGTACGTACGCTAACCATTGTGCTATCGGCTACTTGCAGTTTTTTCATCAAGAAACGGAATATATGGTTACATTAAACGAGAAGAGTAATAAAGGCATTTCACATTTTGTGTGTGTGTGTGTGTGTGTGTGTGTGTGTGTGTGTGTGTGTGTGTGTGCGTGTGTGTGTGTGTGTGTGTATATATACGCGCGTGCATATATATACATATATATATATATATATACGCACGCGCGCGTGTGTGTAAGTATGTAGGGGTGTGGATGAGTCGGCGTATTATCTTCATTATTGAATACATACAGAAATCAAATTTTTAAATCCCAGCATTTATTTTTATTTTATAATATCAACATCCAAATCTACTTTTCATGTTCCATTATGTAAAACAAAAACACCTTCAAGGCGGGAATACATTTACAGCGATCAAAAAATCGATTTCTTTTTTTTTCTTTAAACGATAGACCTATTTATGTAGAATCTTTTTCAGAAGTTTGAAAGCGAAATTCGAAAAACTTTAAACGTTACAGCCCGTTAAAGCGGGATATACATTCAGACAGGAAAGAAATAAGCAATATTGAGGAATCTTGAAAACTAAGAAATACTTATTCTACAATTATCAAACTTTAGGTATTCTTTAATAGTATATTTAAGTATACAAAACAATTTTTTTTTCAAATTAATTTACCATCAAAATGACGGAGCTGTGATAGAGTGTTACAGCAAGATCGCCGTGGGAGTTGCGAATCGGCGTGCAATCTAGCTTCTCGTAGACTTTGATTCGCAAAAAAATTAAACATTTTTTCACCTAGGACATGTATAGTTTCTATGTCACGGTAATTAAAATGAACAAAATGCAAATTTAAGAAACGTGGTACGCATTTACAAAAAAATTAACATTTCACGCAACATTTCGGTAAAATGTGGATTAAAAAGGTGGGTTTTTTTTCAATTTTTCAAAAACAATTGTCGTAAAGTAGAAAGAACCAATATTATCAATATTTCTACCAAGTTCCAACTCAATCGACTTAATAGTTTTTGAGTAATTCTGCACGCCAAATTCAATAATGTAGTTTTGAGAAAAACGCGTTTGAAGTTCACGCCCGCTCCGAATCTGAGCGGTGAGGCACAGTGTTGACGGGCTGTAACGTTTGTAGTTTTTCAAATTTCGCTTTGAAACTTGGGGCAAATATTCTACATATATAGTTCTATCGTTTAAAGAAGAAAAAAAGAAACCGATTTTTTTATAGTTGTAAAAATCCCGCCTTAATGCTGTGCCTCACCGTTCGGATCCAGAGCGGACGTAACCTTCAAACCCCTTTTTTCCATAACTGCATTTTTGAAATTGGCGTGCAGGATTATTCAAAAACTATTAAGCTGATTGAGTTGAAACTTGGTAGAAATATTGATAATATTGCTACCTTCTACTTGACGAGAATTGTTTTTGAAAAATTATTTGAAAAACGACTTTTTTAATGCAAGTTTTACAGAAATCTTCCGTGAAATGTTGATTTTTTTTTGGTAAATACGTGCCATTCTCTTAAGGTAGTACGAACGCGCAATCTTGATTTCTATAGATTTTGTTCAAATTTTAACCAGACATTGTTCATATCATTATGCATGTTGGAGTGAAATTTCAGATCAGTCGACTATTTAAATTGGGTGATAATGGGTTTAAAAATTGCAACTTTCAACACTGCAGCGTCTGCATTGAAATTCAGACAGAATAATTTTCCGTAAAAAATATTTGTCCCCTATCAATAAGAAGACATATGGCAACACCGCATCGTTCCACGTATCCGATGACGTGAGTTTGCGCGGCAAATTTAAAATAATACTGCAACACAAATTTTTATTTGGAAGTAATTGTTAATCGAACAAATTTTTTAATTAGTCAGAATGAACCAACACTTTTATTTGTTAATGAAGATAACATAAACAATATAAAATATTAATATTTATAATGCAAATGTTTTTTATGTCAAAATTTTTAACATTAGGAACTCGATAATTATTGTTTTCTCGAAATATTGAACAATACTGTTCTGCGGTGTTGCTATATATCTTTTTATTATAGGGGAGAAATATTTTTTACAGAAACTTATTCTGTCTAAATTTCAATGCATACCCTGCAGTGTTAAAAGTTGGAATTTTAAAACCCATTATCTCCCAATCTAAATAGTCGAATGTTCTGAAATTTCATTCAAACATGCATAATGATATGAACAATGTCTGGTTAAAATTTGAATAAAATCTATAGAAATCAAGATTGCGCGCTCGTACTACCTTAAATCTGATTTTTCTTCATTTGAATTACAGTCATATAGAAACTATACATGTTCTAACTGAACATTTTTTTGAATTTTTTGCAAATCAAAATCTACGGAAGTAGGAACTGAACCTGCGAAACCCCAGGTGGGTCTACTTCGAGCGCTCTCGCAGAACCTACTGACCCCCTTTAGGCACACTCCAGGCCCTCTAGACCCTCAATTCAACCTACTGTAGGCACCACCGTAGACTCTCCCGACCCTCTATGCAGCCTATTAACGGTATATGTAGCAGGAATAAGTAAAAATACGCTTCACACATAAACGTAGCAATATTTATTTATTTATTCCCATACGTTTATTTCCGACGTTCGACGTAAAATCAGACATTTTACCCATTTAGAAATTTGTTGGGGACTCCCCAGATCCTACCACATTCCTATAGGGATTTGATAAGGATGCCGCAGGTAGGGAGTCCACATTGGAATTCAAATGGATTTGTTGGGGACTCCCCAGATTCTCCCAGATCCTTATGGGGCTTTGATAGGGACGCCACATAAGGGAGTCCACATTGGAAGCGAAATGGATTCTGTCCTATTTCAAGATCGACGTGGTTTGACAATTTTTTACTCAAAATTGTACAAAATAGGATTTCGCGAAGCTCTGTGAAAAATTATTCTTTGATGGTGCTCTGCACAGATTTGCTTGGGAGTTTCAAGATGCACCCACGTGCTTCTTGTAATTTGTTAGGGATACCGCACATCAAGAGTCCTCATCGAGATCTGATGTGAGAATCCGAAATAATTCCCCCAAAAAAGGTTAAAAAGGGTACATATTGTAGGGAGGCATTTTGTTGTAATCCTATGGATGTCAGATGACAAGCGTAGGACTGTGGGTTTAAGATATAAACGAAAATAAACGTTTATTTGAGAACGAAGAAGAGTTATCGGACAACGGGATACAGAAATGTCTCTCGAAATGCCATGGCTGCGTACTGCCTGGCCGCCCTCTACTCTCGCGCCTGCCCCGCAGTAGCGTGCACGGCAACGGCCGGAAGCGCAACGCGCAAAATTTTCTAAAATCATGCCTTACAATGTCGAATACTACAATATACTTATATTCTTATGTTACTTCTTCACTTTAGTGCTTACCCATATTGTATATTTAAAGTTTGTTATAGGCTAGTATTTTTGGTACGGATGAAAAAATATTTTTGTAAACTTTAATATGTACACTTTTTACATTTTAAATACTTGCGCGCATGAAAATTTATGTTGAACGTGACTACAATCGGGTTACGATTGCGCCCGCGGTTCATCGCTGTGGGCGTGGAATTTTATAAGAGCGGCTTAAATGAGATTTTAAAAGAAAGTTAAATGTAGGTATAAAATCATAAACAAATCATATTTTGATCATCATGATATACCTATCACATATTCGCCAAAGTTTGTAGCCCGGAACAGCAATGTCCACCCGACCCGATGGATTTCTCATCGGGATCCAATAGGGATTCCCCATCGGGATCTAATAGAGATTCCTTATCGGAATCCAATAGGGATTCCCCATCGGGATCTAATAGAGATTCCTTATCGGGATCCAATAGGAATTCCCCATCGGGATCCAATAAGGATTCAGAAAATCGTTTCCGACAAACGGGCGACGCCGGGCGATAGAACATAAGCGGCACGCCTCGTGATACGTATATATTCGTGTCGCGGTTGAAGAGCGCGCGACTATCGAGTTACTGCGCAACCGCGATCGTTACAATTATTTAATCCGAATGCGTGTCGTATAAAAAATAAGTCGAATTCGAATTAAAAAACCATGCGCAAATAAATAATTGAACAACATGAAAGAGAGTTTATAACAATACTTTTAAGAAATACTGTCGGATAATGTAAAAAAAAATCGATTTTTTTGAAAATTTTACACTGTGATGATCCCTTAAGCAAAATAAGAAATAAGTGTCGGAATAATTTATGGCATAAAAATAAGTTCAATTTAATTTTTTTTAACCGCGCGCGAATCAAAAGCAACCGAACAACGGAAATACAAACGTAAAAGAATAATTCAAAAAAAAAAGTAGTGAAAAATCACGATAGATAAAAAACAAAGAAACCGGGTGGTCAAACATAATGGTGAACGCGCATAATCGTGTCGATGTTAAAAAGGACGCGACTGGTGAGACGACGGGCAACAATGATTTTCGCATTGATTGAACCACGCACGTAACATGGAAAAAAAAGTTTTATTCGATTTAAAAAATCGAGCGCAAACAAAGAACTAACTAATAGGACGAACAAATAAAAAATAAAAGCCTTTTTTTTTAAATACGTTACAGCATAAAAATTATTCGAAGAATATCCATAACAAAAATACTAGCGTAAAAAGCACTATAAATATACAATATTGGTAAGCAATAAAGGAAAAGGATATAAGTATATTGTGATATTCGATATGTACTCTTTTTAAAACAATAACTTGATCTCTTGAGTCTATCGATGCATTGATTTTTTAAAATAATTTGGATGTGCAGAATGCGATATGATGGATCAAGCATCGTATCAGATTCCGTTCGATAATGTGGGGATGCTTTTCGATTTTTACAAGGAGACGGCACGACCGTGGGGTCGGGGATTTGGCCGAATTTTTTTGGTGAAAGAAGACTCCTAGCGACTCACGTGGTTCAAGTAGTAGGACGCACTGCTCGGAAAATTCCGGAAAAAATCGGCTCAAAATTTCTTAGGCGCCCTATGAGTTTAAAATGTCAAGCACTTGTCGAGCCGCCGCGCCGTCTAGTCTTGACGGTTAGGGCTCGGTCTTTTGCGCCGGAGGTCTCGAGTTCGATTCCTCCTTCGGATCTTATTTTTTTTCTTTTTCTTTTTTTTTTTGTTATCCCAACAATTATTCAAAACGTTTCTCATCCCTACACAATTTTTTTAAATGTATTTACATTATTTTTTAAAAATTATTTTCTTTTTTTTCCAATTAAACAATGCACAACGGTGGTTTTTTTTTTAATTTGTCATTGTAAAGTATATGAGGAGGAACATTCGGTTTTATCTGCTCAAAAAACAATTTAGTTGAATCCACTAAATGTATCTATTTTATTGTTTTTAAATTTACATTGAATAAAATTTTCGGAGAGTCAAGTATTTTTCTATTTGATTGAATGGTTTGTCTTTATTGCAACATACATATTAAAGAGGTGTGGGGTAGAGAAAGGGAGAGAGAGGAATTACACACACACACACACACACATATATATATATATATATATATATATATATATATATATATATATATATATATATATATAGGTGCGCAACTAAGTTCTCGCTGTTTTTTTGAGGAAAATGCCACTTTATTGTGAAAAAATGGTTACAAATGAATCATTCAAAATATTGCCCATCGCTAGCGACAACTTCTTCCCATCTTTCTGGCAGAGCTCGAATACCGTCACGATAGAAATGTTCGTCTTTTGAGGCTATCCACGAATCAAGCCATTTTGAGATGTCTTCATATGAGCGGAACTGCTGATTAGCCAGACCATGTGCCATCGAACGGAACAAGTAATAATCGGACGACGCAATATCTGGGGAAAATGGCGGGTGGGGTAGGACTTCCCATTTGAGCATTTCTAAGTAGGTTTTAACGGGTTTGGCAACGTGAGCCCGAGCATTGTCATGCTGTAAAATCACTTTTTCGGCTTCAAATCATTAGGAACCCAAGTTCCTTGTTTTTGAATCATTCCCAACGCATGCAATTGCTTGGAAATGGCTTGACGGGTAACTCCTAATGCTGAAGCAAGCTCTTTTTGCGTTTGGCACGGATCCTCATCGAGCAATGCCTCCAATTCAGCGTCTTCGAAGGTTTTTGACCTTCCTTCACGTAAACGGTCGTCAACATCGAAATCACCGTCTTTGAAGCGACGGAACTAATCACGGCACGTTGTTTCACTTAGAGCAGCATCTCCGTAAACTTTTTAGAGTTCTCGATGCGCTTCAGCCGCCGTTTTTTTCGAATGAAAGAAGAAAAGAATACGACGCAAAAACAAAATCACTAATGTGTCAAAGCGGTTGATTTACTATATGTCTAAGCTTGGTTTATGACGTTTTGGTTATGTCAAAATCGACCAGCACTTACTAGTAGAGCCATCTCTTGAAAAACAGCGGGAACTTAGTTGCGCACCTAATTTATATATATATATATATATATATATATATATATATATATATATATATATATATATATATATATATATATATATATATATATAATTAGGAATTTTATATATATATATATATAATTCCACTCTATATATAAGAAAAATATATAGCATGTTATTCGATAAAATTCTCTAATCATCACAATGATATTAACTAATTAATATAGTTTATGTGATACAGCAAATAATTATAGGAATTAATTTGGTCCCTTAGCCATATCTGGGACTAAAATGATACAATCACTCGGTAGCATAGAGGTAGCGTGCGTAGCTATGAGTAGGTGGGTTCGAGGTTCGATACCCATATAGGTGAAATATTTTCTTCGATAGAAATCATCTTAAAAGGATAGGGAATGAAGAATTATGATACAAAATGGTTGTCGTAAAACTCTCACGTAAGAATTTCCTTTTATTTTGGATTTATGAAACATTTTATGCATATAGTACACTTAGATTTACAGTGTACATTGTAAGCAAATAGAGATTTAGTTGAATCGAATCTCTATTTATGCAATTTGAATATATGCAATAGTTGGGAGCCAAGGAAAAAAACCTATTTGATTTAAATGGATCCTGTTTAAATTAAATATTTTTTTTGGCAGTGCGATAGGAATTTCTACTCGATCCCGATGGGAATCCCTTTTGGATCCCGATAGGGCATCCCTATAGGAATCCAATGTACGAGCGTGACGTTTCCTGATCGGGATCCAATGGGGTGCCCCATTGGACGTTTCCTGATCGGGATCCAATAGGGTGCCCCATTGGATCCCTATCAGGGATAGGGAGAAGTAGGGAAATCCTATAGGATTCCTAACACAATCTCTACACGGGTACTTTCGATCGACCGTAATTGAACGTCCGTGCGAATATTAAAAAAAAAATGAGCCAACACCTGAAAAATTTACCTAGTGCGGAAAACTCTTCCATCGTCGCCCAAAATCTGTTGTACCTCTATTTAGTGACTTCATTTTGTTAATTAACTCGTGCGTTGCTGCACGACTTGGATCGCCTTCTTGCTTCTCGTCTAAAAAGGGACGACTCGTCGACTCCTCTTGTAACTTGTCGCATGGATTACGACTCACCGAATCGTCTGTGAATTCACCATACGGTGTTGGACTCGTTGTTTTGTTTTGTGAAAATTTTCTTTTGAGGACTCACTATTTCCTCCGTGGAAGCATTGATGGGGGGGGGGGGGGCACATTTTCAATAATTCCTCGCGATTATCTGAAAAACAATCCACCACTTGTTTATGAGCTAGCTTATGTTTGCTACCGGCAAGTTGAGCTTCACGTACCGTTTATTTTTTTATAATTACGTAATGGGAGGAACTATTTTTGGTCTTAGCCGACCCACCCAATTCTTGTCCTATCACCGACCATGTGATGATTTTCTGGAATTTGTGCTGGTTCCAAAACGTCGAACAATATTACCGGCCCTTTCAACCCTCGAGTACCTTTTTTTCGCCGTATCTATTCCCGTTTTTGAATACCCTATGAGGGCATATAGTCCCTTGACTTAAGTCATCTTCGGCGTATAATTCTTTGTTTTCTTCTCTGCCATCGTTAAAAAATTCAGATAAAATAGCAACGGTAAAATAAGATAAAAAACACGACGCTCTTGTGAGAGAAGGATAAGGCTGACTGCCGGAATGTGTTCGAACGTGTAGACGCGCCCACCACTCTACGAACCAACACACACACAAACACATACATACGTATCTACACTCTACCCAGTACGCTATTTTGCCGCGTTTTTGGCGCTACAGGAGTGTTGATGGAGGAGTTATCGAATCTGAGCTCAAAGCAAGTTAGATTGGGTCGAGGCAACGGAGACGAGATCGAAAGCAGGTTAAGGAGGGCAGTGTTCTGCACGTTTCACTAATACTGGGGGCTGAAAGAAGGTTTGGGAGGACTAATAGAGGCTACACTGGACCAAATGGGGGCCTCTTCATGGCACTGACCTCGAAAAACGGGGGTAGGTCGTAGGTTCAACGGACGCTGGCGGCTTGTGCATTAGTAAGGAAATGGGTCCTGCAAGTGTTCAAAGGGGGCTATAAATTTTGCCTCGGGGCGTTGTGTGTAACTTCAACACACCGACAACACGCTTATTTTTTACAGTGCAATAACTGTCCAGGAATATTGTTATTACAACACGTTAGATTTTCATATTCTGGCAAGTACTGAAATTGTGCCGAAACATTCAGTTGCCAATGTACCAGTGAATGATTCCTACGTCACACTCGTTATAAATTCTCTATTCACGACCCAGATGATCAGTTATCACACATTTTGCAGACCGACAAGTGTTTTTTTGGTGACACCCTAGCAGTCCGGTGGGGTCGAATAATCAACATGAAAATTTGAGGGTGAGCGTGTTGCGCGGACATATTTTACTCGCGCCCTTCTTGCCGGCGTCCCATAATCGTCTCTTTTTATGGTGGGCCGCGTGATAAAAGTAAGTGTGGCGGGGGAGAATGAATACATCCCGATAAATCTGAGTTAGTGGAGTCGTTGACGTGTACGCGTAAATGACATTCGTAGTGTGTGTGTGTGTGTGTGTGTGTGTGTGTGTGTGTGTGTGTGTGTGTGTGTGTGTGAGAGAGAGAGAGAGAGAGAGAGGGCGGGCGGGCGAGAGAGCGAGCAAGAGAGTTGTCGAGAGAGCGGGCGAGAGCGATGAAAGACCTTCACCGTCCTACAAGAAGATTACCGCGGCTTACAAGGCATTATCACTGTTCCTTACGGAAAGAGGAAAATACGCTATTCGTAAAAAAGTGAAAGAGGTTTGGAATAAAGTGGAAGCGGTATCAGAGGAAGCCTAAGATGTCTCTCATCTATTCAGCTTGCGAGCTGCCCGAGTCTCTTCCTTTAATGTCATCTATACAAGTATACACCTACACCCATATAGATATGAACGTATAAACGTGCTTTTTCCATCCGGTTAAAGTTTTTACCGTTTTTTTAGCTTTGTTCGTCCTGTTCTCTTTTGCGATGATTTCCCATTCTTATACGATCAAGAGCCTCTTACTTCCCTCGTGTCTATCTTCTCCCCCCCTCTCTTCCCACCCCAACCATCCGTAAGCTACTTTCATGGACTTAACCACCCGTGAAACAGCATAATATATACCGGCGGAGTTAATTCGCTTGTTGGGCCGGCGCTTACGGAACCAAGTCTCCAATCTTGACCGCTTTACTTACTTTCTTCCCCTTTTATCTTTTCTTTCATTCGGCGTTGCGCGATCCTTGCGCGGGTTTTAGTTGTGCAACCACGTCTTGAATTCGGCGACGATAGTTTTCTCAAATGCAGGGACGTACTTTAATTTTGTTTGGAAATTGAAGGAAGAAGAGGGAATTGCACTGATGACGATAGGGGTTTAAAATTAAAATTTACACGATTTCGATTGTATAAACGGTATCAGAAAATAAAAAAAACTTTGAAAATGTCTTTTACGTTGATGAAAATTTTCCTGCGGACCAAGTTAAAACAGATAACTGCCTACCTTACTCAAATTCGAACTTGCCCATGAAATCTCGTTTTCAAACTTATTTTTTTTTGTTGTCCAGCTCGGGTTGATCTCTCACAGTGTTGCATAGGCATCACGAGCGAGATTGGTGATAGTTGGCTGCCACGCACGTGGCCTTTCCATCTACCCGTAGGTATAACATTAAAATGGTCCATGGAGTGAGAGAAGCGAAATAAAGATAGATTGAGTGAGACGTTCGGCGACGCGTGGAACGGCTAACTCACGACGACGACGATGCAGCAAGGCACTTGTCGTCAAGTCCGATTTGTGCCTGCGATACATGACCAACAACCTGTCAAACCGCTTCGATTGATTGCTTCTCAATTCTCATCCTCCGATCTAGCTTTCGTTTCTTGGCGGCTCTCTCGGCAGTTCAGCCGCTTTCCTTTGCGTGCCATCAGCTTCAGGTAATCCTCGAATGAATTCCTTGATCCAAGCCCCCAAACAATATTTTCCAATTTCCCTGGCGTATCTAGCTTACCTTTCGAAATGATGCGTCACCTTCTGTTCTTTTCACGATTATTCGGAGTTGCGAACACCGTAAATTTCAATCGACGAGATCACGAAAAAGAATGAAGAGCGTAACAATTGATATCGTGTCAGCAGTGTAGTTAACGATTTTGATTAGGTGGGATTTGTCAAAAGTAAACATTTCAAAATTGCCACTTGACTGATTTTGCCTGTTTCGATGACAATCGTCTGGTTTTCACAATTTGTTGGTTTTTTATTTGCTTCATACTAGGTGCGCAACTGAGTTTCCGGGTTTCACACATGGATGGCGCTAGCGACACATGTAGTCGGCATAGAGGTCTGAAATTGGATGTTTTTATAGCTTCGACATCTGTTAAGAACACCCAGTCGCAATATAAACAAATATCGCAACACAACGACCTTTTTTCTAACCTCGAAAATATCAAACGTTGTGCCAAAAAAACAGCATTTGCGGGAAGCATTGCTTTTCTGCTTCAACCTAAAAAAAACAGCAGCTAAAGCACGTCGGTTACTTGAGGAGGCCTACGGCGAACATATACCATCAAAAGCAACGTGTGAAGATTGGTTCAAGCGGTTCAGAAGTGGCGATTTTGAGACTGGGGACAAGGAGCGTTCGGGAATACCGCAAACATTTGCGGAAGCCGATCTGCAAGCGTTATTGGATGAAGATGACACTCAAACAGAAGATCAACTTTCCGAGGCATTAAATGTGAATCGGCAATGCATTTCGAAACGTTTGCACGCCATGGGAAAAATTCAAAAGAAAGGAAAGTGGGTGCCGCATGAGTTGACTGAGAGACAAATGGAAAATCGAAGAGCCACTTCCGAAATTTCGCTTTTGCGGTAGAAGAGAAAGAGTTTCCTGCATCGAATTGTTACTGGCGATGCAAAATGGATATATTTCGAGAATCTCAAACGCAGAAAATCGTGGCTTTTACTTGGCGAAGCGTCAACATCGACGGCACGTCCAAATCGCTTCGGAAAAAAGACAATGCTCTGCGTTTGGTGGTACCAGAAAGGAATCGTGTACCATGACCTTCTGAAACCGGGCGAAACTGTCAATGGGCATCGCTACCGACAACAACTAAACAATTTAAACCACGCATTGCTCGAAAAACGGCCAGAATGGGACACGAGACACGAACGTGTGATATTGCAGCACGACAACGCTCCGTGCCATCGCAGTTTCATCGTCCAGGACACCATAAAAACACTGAAATGGGATCTGCTACCGCACCCGCCGTATTCGTCAGACCTGGCCCCTTTAGACTATCACTTGTTCCGGCCGATGGCGCATGGCTTGGGTGGGCTACAATTGGCCAATTACGATGCAGTACACAATTGGTTGGACGAATGGTTTCAGTCCAAAGACGCGTCTTTTTATCGTCGCGGTATTTATATATTGCCAGAGAGATGGCAAAAATGTGTAAATGGCGAGGGACAATACTTCGAATGAACCACTTCTTGTATTTATCTTGAAGTTTTCGATTTTTTATTGGTCAAAAAAACCCGGAAACTTAGTTGCGCACCTAGTAATCATACGAATAATTGATCGTGCTTTTCAGTCGGGGGGTTTAGAAAAAATGCAAACATTATCATCCATTGCTCTTTTTTTAAATTCTAGTTTCTATTTTCTTCTGCCTCGCTCCTATGCTTCACATTTTTTTCTTATTTCCAGTCTCAATCTTATTTGTGTGCATGCAAATTCAAATTGCGCCAGTGATAAATAAAACGTTATTCAAAATGTTGGATTGCAATCACGGCATCGTTTAGGTTTATTTGGATTGCAAAATATTTTTCAATGTATACGCTGATAGAACACATGATCGGGAATTTCACTTGCAACATTAACTGTTTTCTGTTTTAATGAATATGGAACTATCCGTCAAGTATGCGAAATAAACAGTTGCAACATATACAGTTGCATGCAAAAGTGTCCGGATAAAGATAATTTTATGATTAAGTTACGCTTAAAGGATGCAGAATGGAAACACAAATATATCATCGTAAAGTTCTTTTATTATGCAATCAAAATATGTTATTCAAAAATTGTTCATAACGATTAACAATTATTTGTAAGAAAAATAACCCGTTTTGCTGCTTCATAAAGGTCCGGCCAAATTCCAAGAAGATATAATTCGCTTCGCTTTGGTTACGTTATCAGTCGCGAAATCATGTAAACATTGAGCGCTCTGTTCCTTTTGCATTGTACGATCAGTAAAGGTCTGCATAGAGTACGACACTTATTGCGACACAAATGTCTGACACTAATGTCCGTTCTCTTCACACATAAGACGGTGTCGGTGTCTCAGAAAGTATCTGTACTGTGATGTCGCTATGCAAGTGTCTCAGATGTTCACGCACAAAACTACTGACACGTCTGCAGTACCCCCTCGCACGCCATGGAGAAACGTCGTGCGGTGGCAGCCGTAATTTTGTGCGCTGTTATTAAGGGGTTATACCGGTGTGACACTTAAAAAAATCGATTTTTTTCCCTTTTTCGACAGTTTATTCTTTTAAGATTATCATTATCATTTATATTATATATATCAATATCATTTTATCTTGCAAAAATCGATAGTTAAATCTTTCAACGCATTTTTCGCGAAATGAGATTTTTCAAATTTGCTGACATTGTAACTCAAAGAGATACGATTGACTGGAAATTTGAACTGAGTACTCTTGAATATATTTACTCTACAATGACGTAGGATATTTTTGATTGGATGAAAATTGGCGATTTGGCATTCAAAGAAACGACCATTTTATAGGCAAAAAAACAGACTTTTTTCATCACTACGTCATTTTGTTAGATTTTGATACTTTTCAAAAATCCTACGTCATTGCACAGGAAATACCTTCCAGTTCAACGACATTTTTTTCCTTTTTCGGTTTCAGCTACTCAACCAGCCGGAATCATGTCAGCAGTGGAGGAACCTTTTTTTTGCGCCTGCGAAGGCAGCGCATAAGTCGCTTGGATCTCAATATTTTTCAATGGAAAAATTATGTAATATAGGTCAAACATATTTTTAATTTCCCAAAACATTTAATTGAGTACTTTTCTTCCAAAAAAATCCTGAAAATCACCCAAATTTCCAGCGTCCACACTGCTGGTATAGCCCCTTAAGCTGTGTTCTTAAATTATGATTTTTTCTGCCGACTTTAGCCGATATTGTGCCAAACTGTTTCGCTAAGCATTGAAGTGCTGCCTTTTTTTTACTCTATTTTTATAATTAGCACATCATATTTGCCAAAGTTCAGGCAGTCTTTCCACAAGAGATATCAAATTTTTAATACTCTCCTTCCTCCATGCAATGGCCATTTTGATTTAACGCGGGTCGCGAGTGTCTGAATAATTTCGCGCCGGTTCGAAAACTTGAACACTTCGGCAGACACTCTGACACAACCTGTTCACACTGTCGCGAGATCAGACAGTGGGGTTCACACACAGACACTCGATGTATACATTGAGTATATACACCAGTGTCGTCGTGTAAACCTACCTTTACACTCAGTCAAGATGTCAAAACGTCTTTAGATATACGTAAAGTAGTTATCAAGTTGCACAACGAAGAAAAAGTTTCACGTAAAATAGCTAAAATTTTGGCGATTGGAAAATCGACTGTTGACTATATAAGAAATAAATTCAAGTCTACAGGTACTCTAGAAGATAAAGACTGTCCTGCGAGACCTAGGAAAACAACTAATCGTGTCGATAAAGTCATCAAAACAAAGGTTGCCGCAGACGTAAAAAAGAATGCTGCTATCATCGCACGTGAATTACGCGAAGAGAATTTGGCTGACATTAGCTAAAGTACTGTTTCACGTAGACTGACAGAAGTGGGTCTTTTTAAAGTTAAAAACCCGATTATCAGTAAAAAATAAAAAGGCCAGATTAGAATTCGCGTAAAAATACCAGAGCTGGACTGTTGAAGATTGGAAAAAAAGTGTTGTTCTCAGACGAAACTAAAATTAGTTCGTTTGGAAATGATGGGTGAAGGTACGTTCGACGATCAAAAGGAACTAGAAATGATTCGCGATATCAAACACCAACTGTGAAACACGGTGGAGGTGGCATTATGCTATGGGGTACATTCTCTTGGAAAGGCGTCGGTCCAATCTTTAAACGCTGCCGCTAGCCGTCCGGTTATCGGACGAATAAGCGTATGTTAAGCTGCGTATTGACTTCGCGCGGCTGCGGCGCGCGTCATGTTCGTCCACGGCAAATCTGTTAATCTGCCGCGCAAGCCATTTTTGAAACGACTTTTAATAGAGCGCGGCCGACGATCAAACTGCCACGCGTGGCCAACGATCCAACTGACGCAATTGAGTCTCTGCTGTTGCCTGACAAGGAGATGGCACGACCGTGGGGTCGGGGGTTTTGCCGAATTTTTTTTGTGGTGAAAGAGAACCCCTAGCACCTCACGTGGTTAAAGTAGTAGGACACACTACTCGGAAAATTCCGAGAAAAATCGATTCAAAGTTTCTTAGGCGCCTTATGAGTTTAAAATGTCAGGCATTTGTCGAGCCCTCGTCTAGTCTAGACGGTTAGGGCTCGGTTTTTTGTGCCGGAGGTCTCGAGTTCGATTCCTCCTTCGGTTTTTTTTTGTTATCCCAACAATTATTCGAAACGTTTCTCATCCTTACATTATTTTTTAAAATTTATTTACATTATTTTTTTAAAATTGTTTTCATATTTTTTAATTATTTTCTTTTTTTTCCAATAAAACAATTCATAACGGTGCGTTTTCTTATTTTTCATTGTAAAGTATATGAGGAAGGACATTGGGTTTTTAATGAGAATAACAAAGTCGATTAGGAAAAATTCAATTTTTATTCATACAATAATTATATACAAAAACCGCAGTGGTAATTATCGTAGAAACAAACAAAGCAATCATTTTTACGACATCTTGCGCAACATATAAAAGCGGATTTTTTACAATCGCAGGGAGTTTGCAATACATCCGTACAAAAACATGTCTCATTAACATTCATGAAAAGGTTTCTAGTAAATTGCAGCGAATTGTTAGAGCAGAATCGTGAAACGAATTCCCGGGAAGATTGTATAAAAATCCATTCAATAATTCACCATCAATTATCGTCACCAATATTCCGAGACATGATTCAATACGCCTGGCTTGCCTCAAAATTATCAGTTACTAGAAACTTTTTCATGAATGTTAATGGGACATGTTTTTGTACGGATGTATTGCAATCTGCCTACGATTGTAAAAAATCCGCTTTTATATGTTGCGCAAGATGTCGCAAAAATTATTGCTTTGTTTGTTTCTACGATAATTACCACTGCGGTTTTTGTATATAATTATTATATGAATAAAAATTGAATTTTCCTAATCGACTGTGTTATTCTCATTAAAATCCCAATGTTCCTCCTCACATACTTTACAATGAAAAATAAAAACCCACCGTTATACATTGTTTTATTGGGAAAAAAAAAAGAAAATAATTTTCAAAAAATAATGCAAATAATTTTTTTTTAATAGTGTAGGGATAAGAAACGTTTTGAATTATTGTTGGGATAACAAATAAAACCCAAACAAATAAAAATAAGATCCGAAGGAGGAATCGAACTCGAGACCCCCGGCGCAAAAGAGCGAGCCCCAACCGTCCAGACTAGACGGCGGCTCGACAAGTGCCTGACATTTTAAACTCATAAGGCGCCTAAGAAACTTTGAATCGATTTTTCTCGGAATTTCCCGAGTAGTGCGTCCTACTACTTTAAACACGTGAGGTGCTAGGGGTCCTCTTTCACCACAAAAAAATTCAGCCAAATCCCCGAACCCACGGTCGTGCCGTCTCCTTGTAAGTTCGTTGGCGCAAGTGGCAAGGTTATTGAAAAAAATATTTATACGATACGGCGTACTATGAATACCGAAAAGTGTCACTTTTAATCCAAATGAACGGTGCCAAAGATTATTTGTGGCGTAACGAACACTCAAAATTGAGTGTTAATTTCCATCACACGTGGCTCAATAAATGATTTTAAGAGCTCGAATTCCAATGTTGTTACCCTTGTAAAAAAATGTATTGTATCGTCAATGGCTTCATACGTCATTTCTTTCATCAGTCTCGCACCATACTGCATTTTATTACTGAACAATATTTTCATCCACCCACGCACTTTTCGTTTCGGTTTTTTGTGGATGATGTGATGTATTACAACGACAGCGGCAGCTGCTCATGCATGTGAAGCGTCCATGCTGCTAAGCGAGAACTGATTGCGTCAATTGGATCGTCGGCCGCGCGCGGCTGCCGCGCTCCCAGAAGACTAGAGGTAAGGAGTACGAACGCAGTGTTGAAGAAACGTCCATGGAAATCCAGATGAGAAGGGTGGCGCTGCTCTCCACCGAACCGAATTGAAATCAGGAACGAACCAGTGCCGTACAATATGCAGAAAGCACCCCTTGCTACTTCATATGCAGCGATAATTTGATCAAATTAATTTAAAAACAGTGCCGTACGATATGCAAGAAGCACCCTTTTCTTCTTTATATGGAACGGTAATTGGATCGAATTAATTGTGAAACCAGTTGGTGCAGGAAATTTCTTCATATTAGATAGATAGAAGTCTTATATAGATAATATAGATTGTTTTGGAGAATAATAACGAAATGTGGAAATTTAGTCAATATGTTTCTTTTCATTGCAGAAGCAGCAACAAACAAAATTTATTTATAGACCCAAGAAAATTCATGAGAATTTTGAATCCAGACAAAACTTTTACAAATGACCAGACATCATGATACGTGGTACAGATAAAGAATAATAATGAAATAAAGAAATTAAGTCAATGTTTTTTTTTCGCTGAGGAAGCAGTAACAAACAAAATTCATTTATAGACATAAGAAAATTCATAAGAATTTTGAATCTAGACAAAACTTCTAAAATTATCCCTCATTATGATATCATATTCACACATTATAATATGCTGTACAGATAAATAATAATAACGCAATACAGAAATGAAGTCAATATATTTTTGTTTTCGTTGCGGAAGCACTAACAAACAAAATTCATTTATAAACACAAGAAAATTCATAAGAATTTTGAATCAAGACAAAACTTTTACAAATTATCACACATCACATTCACATGTTATGATACACTGTACAGATAAATCGATCTCACAGATTTGATTTTTTCCGCTAGATCGCGCTAGAAAAGATCCTCCCATGACATGATAATAGTTTATGACTCTGACAAAATTCATAATAATTTTGAATCTAGACAAAACCTCTACAAATTATCACACATTATGATACGCTGTACAGACAAAGAATAACAACTAAATACAGAAATTAAGTCAATATGTTTTTTTTCGTTGCGGAAGCAGTAACAAACAAAATTTCTTTCTAGCGATACAAGAAAATTCATGAGAATTTTGAATTCAGATAAAGCTTTTACAAATGATCACACATCATATTCACATATTATATACGTTGTACAGATAAATAATAATAACGAAATACAGAAATTAAGTCAATATGGTTTTTTTGTTGTGGAAGCAGTAACTAACAAAATTCATTTATAGACACAAGAAAAGTTTATAAGAATTTTCAATCACGACTGAGGTTTTGCAAATTATCACACATCATATTCCCACCGATGATACGCTGTACAGATAGAGAATAATAACGACGTACAGAAATTAAGACAATATATTTTTTTTCATTGCGGAACCAGTAACTAAGAAAATACAATTATAGACACAAGAAAATTGATACGAATTTTGAATCACATCATATTCACACTGATGATACACTGTACAAATAGAGCATAATAACGAAATAAAAAAATTAAGACAATATTTTTTCTTCGTTGTGGATGCAGTAACAGAATTTATTTATAAACACAAGAACATTCATAAGAATGTTTTAATCCAGATAAAAGTTTTACAAATTATCACACATCATATTCCCATATTATGATACTATACGTTGCACAGATAAAAAATAATAACGAAATACCGAAATTCAGTCGATTTGTTTTCTTATCGTTGCGGAAGCAGTAACAAACAAAATTTATTTATAAACATCAGACAATACATAACACTCCTTCGATAGTTTTCGCCGCAGATCACGATAAATATATTTTACACCGAGACACAATTATTTTTTATTAAACGCGAAATGCGTTAGTTCGCACGGTCCGCACACGCTTTATTCCAACATGGCAAGCAGGAATCATCGTTGGCGGATGGCGTCGGTTGCGTTCTTGTCGCTCAGTTCATTTCGGTTCGGTGATGAGCAGTGACGCACGCGGTGAAACCACCAACCACTAATAGCTGGATTTCCGTGGACGTTTTTGGATCGTGATCGCCGTAAGCGTTCAGACTCCTTGGCTCTAGTCTTCTTGCCGCGCTCTGTCAAAAGTCGTTCCAAAAATGGCTTGCGCGGCAAACTAACATATTTGCCGCGGACGAACATGACGCGCGCGGCAGCCACGCGAAGTCGATACGCAGCTTTATTCGTCCGGATAGCGGCTCGGTTCACGTCCCCAAACAATCAAACCCAAACAAACGCAAATAAACCCAAACAAACCCACACGAACAAACCTATACAAACCCGACCAACCCAAACCAAACAAAATTATAAAGATTTTATTCGGACGAAATACGTGTAAATAATTCGCCTGGATAGTTTGTTTAACAATTTAACAAATTCTAGCCGGACCATTATATATATGTTATTCGTCCGGATACTAGCTGACACGAATCACAATATCATGTACGTCTACTAGAAATACAGCGTAAACTAAGCCGCTATCCGGACGAATAAGCGTATGTTATTCGTCCGATATCCGGACGGGGAGACACTCCGATCTTTAAAATGGAAGGCACTATGAACTCTGCTATGTATAGAGATATTATATTCAAAGAAATGCTGCCTTATGCTCGTCAGAATATGCCACGAGGATGGATTTTTCAGCAAGACAATGATCCAAAACATCGATCACAGCAGGTTTTTAGGAAGAAAAACATTCGAGTTTTAGAGTGGCCGAGTCAATCTCCGGCCTTGAATCCCATGGAAAATGTATGGCAAGAGGTACAACTAAGAGTAGGAACTGAACATTGTGCCAATGAAGCTACTTTGTGGGAAAAAGTTCAAGATGAGTAAAAGAATATCTCTCAAGATAGAATCATCAAACTTACTGAATCGATGCCTCACCGATGTGCTGTCGTGAAAGCTTCGCAGGCCATGGCTACGAAGTACTGATGAAAATCTTACGTTTATTAGCGTTTTCAATTTTTGTCTTGATTTACTATATTTTTTCGTTGTATAAAATGCGCAATCCGTACTTGGTCGGATAGTTATGAAAAAGCGAAAATTATTATTTTGGTTATAAATAATTACGAATAGTTATATATAATTTTTCAATAACACGTTTCGATTGCATAGTAAAAGAACTTTACGATGATATGTTTGTGTTTCCATTTTGCGTCCTTTAACCGATACTCCATGATAAAATTATCTTTGGCCGACACTTTTGCAGGCAACTGTATATCCAATTTAAAAAAAAGAGTAAAAAATCACACCAAGTAATAAAAATCTCTCAAAATCGTTATCGCTTGTATTACTATATAAAAAATTCTGATTTATCTCAAATATCTCAAACTATACTTTTTATTCAAGTTCAAAAATAGTTTCATTATACTTCTGTAATGCAAATGTACAAAAAAGTAAAATCACTTTTGTGAAATAGCCAAGCAAGTTTACTAGTCATGTTGCACACTAAATTTTTAAAGCTTAGGAATAATATTTGTGAAAATATTTAATTTTAAAAAGTCATATTACTATTATAAGAAAAAAATGATTTTACGATTAGATTAAAGTACAAAGTAGGTAACACACAAGTACACTGGAAATGCTGTGCAACGACTTGGCGTGCATGGTTAGGAAAAAGTTCGGGAAGATACAGAATTTTCCGTTCCGACCGCCCGCGAAAATAATTTTTGCGTCGATATATGTATGTATATATATATAATTTTACATTATAACGTGGCGTCGACTAACAGGGGTATTAAGAACATTTCAAATCATAATGTCCCATCAGGTACCAGGGCTATTAGCAATCATATCAACTGGAGCTTTATCGGTACGAAATTTCTGTTTCCACCAGCAGGAGGATAAAACAGTAATGCTAACCTTTAAACCTGCAGATGCTTAGATGGTTTAGAGGCAGATGGTTTAGAGATGCATACTTTATCCATTACATCAAAGTCTATAAGACGCAATATATTTCATGAGATATGCGGTTATTGTGTTATAGAATAAAAGGTAAATGCTTTTATACACATTTTTGCGTATTATCCAAATAAATTAACATTTCAACTGCCGTGTGGTCGAAGGGTACATCACTCATTTGATTCGTATTCCACATGAAGCTGGTTTTCACTTGCACAATAAATCGTGACAATTTATGTTTTATTAACCCGACAGTTGAGATGTTGAGATGACGAATTCCTTCTCCAAACTTTTTTTTTGCCATGCACGCCAACTCGTTGCACAGCATTTCCCGTGTACTTGAGTGTTACCTACTTTGTACTTTTAGCTAACGGTGATATCAATTTTTTCTTATAATAGTATATGACTTTTTAAAATTAAATATATTCAAAAATATTATTCCTAAGCTTTAACAATTCAGTGTGCAACATGGCTAGTAAATTTGCTTGGTTATATCATAAAAGTGATTTCACTTTTTTTTGTAAATTTGCATTAAAGAAGTATAATGAAGCCATTTTTGAACTTGAATAAAAAGTACAGTTTGAGATATTTGAGATAAATCAGAATTATTTATACAGTAAACAAGCGATAACTTGTACACCTTTTCGAAACAAAAATTGGACCTTTTCCTTTGCGACGTTTCTTTTGATTTATTGATAAAAAAAAGAGCAAACAATTATTTTAAGTGGAAGCTTGAAATCTGGAAATTCTAAGCTTTGAAATGCTCTTTCAAATTTTCTGCTACAATGATTTTGCGCGGAGATAGAGCAATTTGGAAACCACTGAAAAATTTTCACAATTTTTTTCGTGCTCTTAATCTTTGTGATCCCAACTCCATGACGTTGAAGTTTGCATCGTTGGAATGGAACGAAAATGAATTCTTATATGCTCAAACTTTTTTTGGAACGAAAATGAATTCTTCTTAACCACTCAAACCTTTTTTGGAACTAAAATGAATTTTCCTTAAATGCTCAAACTTTTTTTTAACGAAAATGAATTCTCCTTAAATGCTCAAACTGGTTTTGGTCGGTGCCGGCTGTGAAAATGCTCCAAACGCTTTTACACACTTTGTTAGAGATTCACGACCTCAATTTACAAAAAGAAGACGCTCCTCAATAACACAAATAGAGAAATGGAAAATATAAATACATGCAACTCGACCGTACTTGAAATATTTTCGTAGTCAAGTTCAGGTCTCTCACTATTACAGTCTCACAATCTAATTTTTATTCAAAGCCTTTAAACCACTCAATAATTTTCCACCTTCTAGGGCCAAACATTGCGGATGCATTACAGAACTGTGTGAACAAGCCCGGCATCAGTTGTTCTATGAATATTTATTGTTTTGGAAAATTACATTTTCTGTTGTCAAGACAAATGGGTTACCTTGAGTCAGCTCTTATATCTATGTGTATGGTGAGTGCGAAAGCTGCACTTTGCAGTCTTTCTGCGTTTTGCAAGAGACACAATCTTTTTGCAGATACTCCTGAGCCGCACACAAATTTCTCTACCGCGTACTCCAAAGAAACTTTGTTTGCATAAAAAAATTAGGAAAATCTCACCTTTCGTTGTACTCGCAATAGTGCCCATGCGAAAAACTACAAGGGTTGAATGTAACATTTCAAACTATCTTTAGAGGGATTCAGTGAATCATCATAACATATCTCTCGCCGCTGAACAAAATGACAAGTTTGATAAACAGTCGGGTAAGTTATTCAATTTTCCACAGCTTATGAAACTTGTCATCTTGTTCAGCGGCGAGAGAAATCTTCTGATGATTCACTGAATCCCTCTAAAGAAAGTTATGAAATGTTAGTCAGAGTTTTTTACATGAGCAGTAATGTGGAGAATGTCTAACAAGACATTGTTTTCATCATTCGTAGTTCTTCGCATGGGCACTATTGAGAGTACAGCGAGAGGTGAGGTTTTCCCAATTGTTATATCCGAACGAAGTTTTTTCGGTTGACGTAGGGAAGAAATGGGTTTGCGACACAAAAATATCCGAAAGAAGCTTTCATCTCTTGCAAAGCGCAGAGAGCACACTGCAAAGTCCAGCTTTCGCAATCATCGTATACGCAGTTAAGAGCACTGACGCAAGGCAATTCATTAATCTTCACGACACTATACATAATTCTTTTAACGGGGTCCTCGAGTTTCTCGGCTGGTTCAATAATTTTTTACGGGCAGAGCATCGAAATAATCAATCTCATTGTTTTTGCATAATCTTTATTAACATTTAAATAAGCTTTACAAATTTTTTGAAGTCAAAATATATAATAGAATAAACGTTATAGTGGCCGACAGGAAGACATCAAGTAAAAGAGATGCTTGACGGTGACCAAGATTGCGGCTGTTCTGCTTATCCGAAATCAAAAAACCAAACGGCATTTTAATCTTCATATTTAAGACTAGCGATTGAACTAGAGTGAATTCTAAATTACAAAAATTGACTTTTTTATACACTTTTGAAAATTACATTCTATTTTTTACTCATTTTTTCTTAAGTTTTTCGCTCGTACAAAAAAAAACTATCGAAGCAATCATGATAATCCTAGTTCAATCGCTGGCTTATAACATATTAAAGACGCTGTATAAATTTGAACAAGATCGGTGCAGTAGTTTCTGAAATATCGTGGTCACCGTTTCGAAAAATGGTGGTTCGAGAAAAACGCGTTTGAAAGTTCTCGCATGTGATTTATACTTGTGACCCACTTCGAATGTCGAAAAATCCTTTGGCACACATTTTCTACACATGGGGTAAATGTGATTTATGAAAAAAAAAAATCGATTTTTTCGACCCAAGAAACTAGAGGACTCCTTAAGCAGTTATGGGCGTGTTTAGAAAAAAAATGTTGCGAAGCTTGTTCAGGTTGTTCTATGATGCGTTAGGCACAATAACTGTCAAGCTCTGCGTCAATAAATTCTACAAAGTCGGATGCATTTTCTACAAAAAAAACTTCACCCTCTATGATAAGACTTTATGATAAAACAAACGAAGTAATATGCGATCCAAACGACGTGAATTCAAGAACTCCAGATTTACGAACACACGAATTGGCAATGATGTACAGAAGCTAGGTTCTGCTCTCAGGGCACAAAAAAGCTACACATGAACGTCTGTCTATGAATTTCTTAATTGTATATAAGCAAGTGAAAGGAATGAGCACATTATTGAATATTAATTTATCTTACTCTGAATCTATTTACATATCTTCCTCTGTCGCTGTTTCTCCGACGGATTCCGCGCGAGCGCCACGGCTAAGATACGCGTGTTAGGATCAAAATAAATAATCCACACCTAAATTTGAAACGACGTGAACCTTTGTTAAATAAATTTTTGGCTCTAAGCTACAGCCGTTTGTTTTCGTTTTTCACATCCGCGCGAATAACACACACACACACGCGCGCGCGCGCGCGCGCACGCACACGCCCACGCACACGCACACGCACACACACACACACACGCACACGCACACGCACACATACACACATACATACACACACACACACACAGAGAGAGAGAGAGAGAGAGACACGCACGCACGCACGCACGCACGCACGCACGCACGCGCGCGCACACACACACACACACACACACATACACACACACAACACACATATATATATTGCAAGCAGGGGGTAGTTCGAGTCGTACCGTTCGAGAAAGCGGTGGTGTTGCTGTACCTGTTGCGCTAGAGTGTTAACCCTCATCGGATAAAGGTGGGTCACTCGTGACTTCACAATACCCTGAAAAATGCTTGCATGCCTCCGGATTTTGCATGAAATTGTTATTAAAAATTAATTTTTTCTGGTCGGATAAATTATAATTATCGAGTAAAGGGTCTCAACAAGGTCCATGAATTTTTCCAGATTTTTTGCAGCATTTTAAGTATTGCAAAATTATCGGAAAGCACGAGTGACCCACCATTATCCTTAACGGCGATCGAAAACACCCTTATCTGATGAGGGTTAATCAATTCACAAAACGGCGTATGTACTATGTTTACGACATGAGCCCACGACTTTATTGCATTCAATGAACGACAATAAACGAGTGTGGAAGAATTTTTGGGGTAAAAAGTCACTCGAAAGTTCGGCCGTAAATTATGAGATTTCGAGAATGAGTGGACGAATCGAAAAGTACCCCGAACAAAATCGATAGGAAAAAATCACATTACATTGGTAAACTGTCATTAGATTGTCGACTTGTTGTCGCGTTTTCGCGTAATGTCGAGACAACGTTCAAAGTCGTCTGCTAAAAGGCCATCTTACTGTATAAAGAGTCGCGGCGTGTCGTCAGTTCGTCAGTGGCGTCAAGATTGGCGGCGTTGTCAGTGGCGAAGCATTCTTTTGGTCTATCCTTGTGTCAAGACGCTGCCGCGTCTCTTCATCTATGCGACCCCCAAATATTTTATCGGGAAATTCACTTGCCATTCGTTATTATTTATTTAAATATACAGGATATACGCTCCCGCAGAACCTACTGCCCCCCCTTTTGGCCTACTGTACACTGCTAAACAAAAAAACTGTCCCACAGCCTACTACGATCATATTTGTTTCAAAGATATTTATATATGTTAATAAAGATGAGATTCAAATGAATCTTTATTTGCTTACAATGTACACTGTAAAGCTAAGTGTACTATATGCATAAAATATTTCATAAATCGAAAATAAAATGAATTCCTCGATTGAGAGCTTTACCACAAGGATTTTTCATCGTAATTCGTCATTCCCTGGCCTTTAGAAATGATTTGTTTCGAAGAAAATATTTGCACTATATGCGAATCGAACCTAGTACCTATCTACTCATAGCTTCGCACGCTGCCTCTATGCTACCGAGTGCTTATAACATTTTGGTCGCTGATATGGCATAAGAGACCAAATGAATACCTATAACTATTTGTTGTATCACATAAGCTATATCAATTAGTTAATGTCATTGTGATAATTAGAGAGTTTTATCGAATAACATGCTATACATTTTTCAAACAAACTCATATGTGTGTGTGTGTGTATGTGTATGTGTGCGCGTGTGTGTGTGTATAATTCATCTCTCTCCACCTTCTCTACCCCCGCGCCCCTATTATATGAGTGTTGCAATAAAGATGGACCATTAGTTCAATCAAATAGAAAAATGGTTAACTCTTCGAAAATTCTATTTAAGGTAAATTAAAAAAATTAACTAGATCCATTCAGTGAACTTGACTAAATCGTTTTTTTGAACAGATGAAACCGAATTACAGATTTATTTGGATCAAATAAAATATTTAGTTATTGGACGATATTAAATAGATTGATTTGAATAAATAAACACATTTGAAATCAATAATTTTAATAATATAATGCAATAGAAAAAATTTGATTCTATAAAAAATCTAGTTAATACAAATTTTTAAAAATCAAATAGACGCGGTTAGTTTATATCATAATATTTAGCGGAAAGAAATAAAAATATGCTTTATGCATACACGTGGAAATATTTTTTTAATTTTCGACGTGCTAAACATGAAAACAAAGAAAAATCAAACATTTTATTTGAAATCGACGGTAATCGGCCATCGTCATTTATCGAGTCATGATTGAATGAATGAAAAAAAAACAAGAAGAACAAGAACAAAAGGAAAAAATTAAGAAAAAATCGAATGAGGTTGAATTCCAAACCGACAATTTCAATCTTTTAGAACATGAAATTGACTATAATTAAACACCCTAACGTTTCACATAAATATCAACATTATATGTTATTTAGATCTACACTGCCAGCCAAAAGTTTTCGAACACTCCACACAATCGCAAAACTTTTGAGCGCTGGATATTTGCCAAATAATGTTAGAGAAATATAATTTATTTCATTTATTATTTCATGAAGCTACTATAAAGGTCTATATAATTAATTAATTATACAGAGCTTCAAAGTATCTTCGTAAAATAATAATTATTCTACCATAAGTTTGCAATTATCCAAAGTGATACTAAGTTTTGCAGTTATCTGAAGTGTCCGAATACTTTTGACTGGTAGTGTATATTCGAATATATTAAAGCAACCACATATTTCGAGTATAATATATATGTGTATATATATATATATACTTATATACGTTCGCTTAAAAGTTTGGATACACCAGTCGAGATTTCTTGCTGCACTAAAAGTTACATAGCTTCGTAAAAAAAAGATAACCAAATTGACCGAACGGTGTTTTTACGGGAACAAATTCACGTTTATTTTACTTTTCTGAAATATTTTGTTTTAATTTTTTTTTCGACCCGGTACGCACTTTTTTACGTGACTGTTTTTCGGCTTTTTTCGACCAAAGAAGAATTGGGCACATGACATATGCAAACAAAAATTGTCACGTTTATCCATGATAAACTTGAATGGGGTAGCAGCAGCTCCATTTTCGATTTTTATAAAGTTTCGCACGATTTTTTTTCGCAATGGTATTTCATTTTTTGCTAGAAAAGACTAATTCTAAATAATGCAATGTTACTCAAGAACTCGAGGGTTTAAGAAGAAATGTCAAGGATGAAAAACGTCACGTAAGCTTATACTGGATAGCCTGGCATTTTTTAAGAATTTTCCTGTGAGTTTTTCTCACAGAAAAATTCGTAACGCCCATTAATCCGATAGAATTGGAGTAAAACTGTATATCCGAGGTATCTTTTATGCATCGCCTATAAAATAATGATAAATCGATATTGAGCAAATTTGATTGTTTTCGCATATTAATATTGCACTAATAATTTGATAAGGGGACGATGTATTTTTATTAATTGTGTAGTATTTACTCATCATCTGATAGTGCATATTTACCTGTACTGTTCTTCGGGCGATAATAAGGGAAAACGTATTATTTCCGTCATCGAACGGGTTATCGATCAGGCCACAATGGAGTGATGATGGAGGAGATATCGAATTTGGGCCGAAAGCAGGTTAGGTGGGGTCAAGGCAACGGTTTGAGATTGAAAGCAGGGTAAGGAGGCCTGTTTTCTGCACGTTTCACTAAAACTGGCGGTCGAAAGAAGGTTTAGGAGGTCTAACAGAGGCTGCACTGGACCAAGAGGAGGTCTCTTCATGGCACTGAACTCGACAAATGGGGTTTCGTCGGTTCAACGGAGGCTGGCGGCTTATGTATTGCAAAAGAAATGGGTCCTGCGAAGGTTCAGAGGAGGCTAAAAATTTTGACTCGGGGAGCCCATTCGCAGAACTGAACCCTATTTCCAAAATCGGCACTATGAAGTTCTTGATGCAAGGAAATATGGTACGGATGAAATTTATGACGTCTTAATATTCTTAAAACACTCGCCGTGGAAATTCTGGAATAGCGCATAATTTGCCGACTGCTTAAGGCCTTACATACGTGATTTCGCCGATTTTCGAAGGTACTTTTCTAGACGCGGTTAAAAAAATAACGCATATATTGACAACATTTTTTTACAGATCATTTATTGACATGGTTAAATATGTGTTGAAAAAAAAATCAGAAATATTAACAAATGGCGGAGATATAACATAATAAAGCAATGTATTTTTTTCGCCTTGATGGTGAAAGTTCTCGGCATCGATGTGGGTGTCTGAAAAAAATGAACATATTTATAATTGCATAATGAATGTATCTTCAGTATAAACCAACAATATTATTTTTTAAAAATTATCATAATAAAAATTCGAAACTTACATTTTTTTACTCAATTTTCTGTCGGTATTTTGTTTTTTTTTTTAATTTTTTTGTATCATTGAAATTTTTGTTTCTGTGGTTCACACGATAGGTGATGATACTAAGAATATGTTTTAAAAATTTCAAAGCCATCTGAACCTTCGTTCAAGAGTTAGAACTTTCACAAGGTTCGAAAAAGTGAATCGTGGAAAAACGGCTTTGAAGTTGGCGGTCGGGCGCGCCGCGCGGTATCTACTATAAATGCAATCTTTATTACCGTATTTTTCATCTCTGTAAAGCTTAAAATATTCCTAACCGTTCAGGCTAATAGAAAGAAAAATAATTTAAAAAATGAAAAACTTTGAAATTTTTCGCGTATACAAGGCGTAATTGCGGATCATGAACTACTGCAGCCAGAACGCAATCTCTACTTCTTCGTTTATTGTAGTCTTGCGACGTTTCCTTTTGAGTGGATTGACACTGCCCGTTCCACGGAATAAATGAATAATTCGATCGAAACATCGACGGGAAGGATGATTTCTGTCAGGATAATGTTGTTCATAAAGTTCCTGTGCTTGCATAGAGTTTCTGCCGATCTCACCATACATCAGAATCATTTCCACTTTTTCTGCTTGACTGTACAATACCCGTTTCGATACGGTTATTACATGTTACATTGGATAGATACACTTGTCTACTGATTCTAATATTGGTAGATGGTGGACATTCTTCATTCTACTACAGGTTTACTACGTTAAAATGCCAGTATTAACAAACATCAGAAACATCTCCGCCTATTGACCTTATTGTATTCGTTGGATAACCTGCGCCACAATCACACCAGGAACATTTGTAACAATAAACTTTCTGCACAAAACTTCAATTACATTTTTCGGATATTCTTATTGTCAATACCATCACGATTTCCTGTTTTTACACGTGTATTTTGGTGAAAAATCATTTCAAGGTCATGATATCATAGGTCGTTGGATTCGTCTGAACATCAGCTACAACGTCTTAATAAAAATTGATGACTTCGAGAACGAAAAAACTATGACCTTGACAAAAATACATTTCACGTCACTCCAAAGGCAACGGAGATATTTGTGGTGGTCACGTTATATGGTTCACCCTGTATATATGACTATACAGGGTGAGGCACATAAAGTGTTACAGAGAAATAGCACTCAAACTATTGATCATATCCAAAAATGTATCAGACAAAAGTTTCAGTGTTCGAGAAGGCCATCATACTGGACCACCCTATTTTTTCATCGGTGGAGGCGCTGAAGCTACGTCAAGGTCACCTCCACTGTTTTAAATGGAATGTTACATTGTTTTTTCAACCATCTTGTGGAGCACCTCAAGCCGCATCAAAAACATTAGGGCGTCAAAGTTGTTTAAGGTGATTCAAGGTCACCTCTTAAAATGAAATACAAATCTAAATATATCGGATCACTACCAAATATTTGGTAGCGAACCGAGATTTTTTGATTTGTATAATCGATACTGACCTTGGATAACCTTGAACGACTTTGCCCCCCTAATGTTTTTTATGCAGCTTGAGGTGCTCCACAAGATGGTTAAAAAATGAACCATTCCATTTAAAACAGTGGAGGTGACCTTGACGTAGCTTCAGCGCCTCCACCGATGAAAAAATAGGGTGGTCCTTCTCGAACGGCCTTCTCGAACACTGAAACTTTTGTCTGAAACATTTTTGGATATGATCAGTAGTTTGAGTGCTATTCCTCTGTAACACTTTATGTGCCCCACCCTGTCCAAACGACGCATGTCTTTGAAATAAAATGACCTTTAATTAAATTACGAAACGGCCCGAACGACCAGTATTTTATGAAGAATTTATAAAAAGAATTTACAAAAGAGGTTAGAAACGAAGTTTGGACGGCGCGTCGACTACTCCAATGCGTTTCGTATCTGGCGCCGTGTATTCCACATAATTAGGGATTTTCTCGTAGGAGAGGATTCGCCGCGATCGAATGATAAAGATTGCTGATGAAATATCTGAATCCAGTCTCAAGAGGAAAACCCACGAGGGCGAGGTGAATTATTTCGTGGAGCAAAAAGGGGGCGAAAATATAGGCTCGCACTCGAGAAAGGAGATTTGTCGATTGATCAACTGCAGCACGTACATGCCTGAAGAGTCAATCCCCCAACGACTACGGTTTAAGTTTGGGGCTCAACCTTTCATAATCTGATTGAAGTCGTCGTTATACCGCGATGGCTAATGAGGAACCTCTGAGCATTCCTTTCTCACACCTTGGTGGTAACCACGAGGAGGGTTCGAATCTCCCTCGAAGTGACCTATGCGCGTGCCGTGGTCACGGACATTTTTCTCTTGCGGCGAAACGCGCGCATTGCCAAAAACCCAATACCAAAGCGGCTGAACACCTTACATAAGGAATGTCAAAGGAATGCTAGACACGTTCTTCCAAACACCAAATTTTGCTTCATTCCCACTTAACATTCTAACACGTGACGTATGGAATGCCTACGTCGTACCTTTAAATTCATTTTAATGCTGAGCGAAAGAGACCTTTCCAGGGCCTTGTATTACCAGAATTCTTGAACAAGTTTGCGAATCCTATGCAACGCCACATATCAAGATCGCGGGAGTTTTGAACAAACATCTCACTCGACTATGTACGCATATCTGTAAATAAGCTTGGTATATGTAAACATTGAGATGCTCAGTTATGTAAGCTGCTTTTCCAATGGCATTAGTGGCTCGCGAGTAATACTTATTGCTATGTCCATTGGAATTCAATGTACGAATCGAATTTGAATTCCCACATTATGGAACAGAATCCGATACGATTCTTGATGCATCCCATAGTATGCTATTTTCGTTAAATTTTCTCAACAAAATACACAGATATACAAAATAAGTGGATCTTTACAAAAGTACATATTTTATCTTAAAATTGATAGACAAAATTTTTATCTTAAAATTGATAGAAAAAATACATTGATAGAAAAAAGTGTATCTTAAAAATCGATTTGAATCACATCACTGAAAATCCACTGTAATTATGATTTGTTATTTATTTTACTGCAATTTAACATGATATCACCACACACGCTCCCGAAGGGTGCAGGTTATTATGTTTAAACATATTCTTGATTCGAACGTGGTAAACATTTTTAAACGGTGTTCACCAGGGAACAGTGCAGAATCCAATCGGATCCCAATGAGGTCTCCCGATGTGTGGTGTCCCTATATAGAGATGTGGGTGCACCTCGAGACTCTCCAACACATTTGTGCACGGGTTGACGAAAGGATACTTGTTTTTGGGAGATCCAACAAATTCCGGGCTGAGAAACTCAAATAAAACATTCTCAGCAGATGTTAATGGGCGAATAGCGCGGCATCCACTCACAAGGGAGTACCAAGTATGATACAATCGGATTTTGATGGGTCTTAGCTATATTGTGAGGGCACTTCTCCAGAGTACCACGCTAAAGGGATTCTTTCTATGCGCCCTGGTTTTTTTTTAGAAAAACGACGCCAAAGTTTCATGCGCCGCTCTTATCCCCGTAAATTATGCATATCGCCAAGCGTATGAGCGTGGCGCAGCGGCACGGCGCCCGGTTGGCAACCCAGATGACCGGGGTTCGAATCCTACTCGGAACTTTTATTTATTTATTTTTTTATTTTTTTTCTCAATCGTTCGTGATTTTAATGAAAATCATTGATTGGGCATACTTTTCTAATTTTCGAATCAAATTATTGTTACAAACGCATCGAAACATATATTATACGATGCTGTGTAGTTCGTTTAAATAAAATTATGACCACATAAACAAAAAAAATCAAAATTAACGCTAGAATAAATGGTCAGGGAATAATTAACTATAACACAGTATTCGCTCATTATTTAATTCATTGCGCAATGTCATTTGTTCGCTGTCGCTAGCTTCAAAAGGTGTACAAAATTCCGGATGATAATTATCATAGAAACACTGAAAGCACAGATTATTGCGGCACCATGCACATCTAATAAATGGTATTTCCTTACAGGCACACGGATTTTTTGGCAGCGATACCGAAAAACACGAGTCGTTTAAATTTAAAAAAGTTGGTCTTCCATCAATTAATTTCGATGCA
Organism: Ophion slaviceki; assembly: GCA_944452715.1. Taxonomy (NCBI): domain Eukaryota; kingdom Metazoa; phylum Arthropoda; class Insecta; order Hymenoptera; family Ichneumonidae; genus Ophion; species Ophion slaviceki. The sequence continues at coordinate 5,702,384 of OX101794.1, read as the reverse complement.
AACCAGTTATATTTAATCATTGGAATGAATACTAGCGCGCTGAACTGATGCAACAGTAACGAATATATTCGTATCAAGTCTCCCCGTGCAGCGATTTCGCGCTTATTTTTTAAGACAATTCCGGAGCATTTTGCAGTTTTTCAAATAAATATTTCTACCTGACGGTAAAAATAAACATCGCACGTTTGGCAAAGCGGGGTACACTCGAGTGGAATAACTTTAACAGTGCAAGTGCACGCTTTTGTTTCGTCGAGGAAGATACGATCTTAGAGTGTCTGGTCAGTTTGTCCACTCCAGGAGTTGATAATGAAAAGAAATTTCCGTTCACCCACGTACGGCGAAATAAAAGATTTAAAAATTCTTCGTACAGTTGCTTGGTGAACTTTCCCGATTTTGTGCAAGTCACAATCACGTTTTTGATTTTTTTTTCAACTCGTCAACTCTTTTTCCAACGATTGGACCAAATTTATCTGACGGTTCCTGCATACGTGAAAACACGAAAGGTAAGATTTTTTCCTGATGCAGTTAACGCATACTGCGCCGTGTAGGAGTGGCTGATTTTGTTTAAATCTTTTTTTTAACAAGAACAGTTTTAATCCCTTCCCGAGTAGAAATTTCTTAGGGTTAGCCTGACCAGGATCAGGCCCCGATCAGGATGTGATAGGGGTAACACCTATTACGGACATCCTGATCCGGCCCCGATCGGGCCGGAAGTATTTAGGCCCTACATCAGGCTATACTAAAATGACCCTACTAAGGCCGTCCCTGATAAGATCCTACTAAGGCTTTCCCCGATAGGGCCCTACCAAGGCTTACCCTGATAGACCCTATTAAGGCTTTCCATGATAGGGCCTTACTAAGGCTGTCCCTGATAAGATCCTACTAAGGCTTTCCCCAATAGGGCCCTACCAAGGCTTGCCCTGATAGGCCCTACCATGGCTTTCCCTGATGAGGCCATAAATAGGCTTGCCCTATGCCTGCCTCAGCAGTCGCTAGATGCACATAACCTCTCATTTTTCACATGGAAACTTCGATTTTACAGCATCGTAGCTTCGGAGTTTCGATGCATTCCTGAATTCTATTTAAAAAAAGGTGCTATAGACTGTCACGACAAAAACGTTGTGCAACTGGGATGCGTGTTAGAAGATTTCAGCAGCTTTGTAAGGCGAAGAGAGAGAGAGAGGAACTATATATATATATTAAATTATTTTTATTATATATATAAAATATATATATATATAAGGTTACGTTTCAAAAATCTATAGCACGTTATTTGATAAACCTCTTTAATTGTCACGATGATATTAACTAATTGATATACTTTATGTGATACAACAAATAATTATAGGAATTCATTTGGTCTGTTATGCCATATCTGGGACCAAGATGTTACAAGCACTCGGTAGCATAGGGGCAGCGTGCCTAGCTTTGGGTAGGAAGGTACGAGGTTCGATTCCCATATATGCGAAATATTTTCTTCGAACAAAAACTTTTCAGCAGGCCAGGGAATGACGAATTATGATACAAAATCATTGTAGTGGAACTCTAAATTAAGTGGTTCATTCCATTTTGGTTTTTTGAAATATTATATGCATTTCTTTCTGATCAGACAACCTGATAGGGGCCTGATCAGGCAACCAGATCAGGCCCATATATGACGCAACGTTACATTTCCTAGTAGGACCCTTTCAGGCGGCCTTATTAGTGCCCTACCAGGGCAGTCAGGAAACCTGATCGAGCCCTGATCTGGGCCCCATCGAAATTTCTACGCGGGTTGTTCTGCAAGCGATCTATTATAAGTGGATTGATACTGGCATCCCGTTTGATCGGTATTTATAACGTAATCCAGGTCGAAATCAGAGGTGATGACTCTCGTTTGCATCTGGAATAGGTCTGCAGCTGCTAACACTTTCTCCATTGTGGCGTGCTCTTTTGAGCTGATAAATTTTGTGATTTTCCGCTGCCTGATCCGGTGATGTTTTTTTAAACGTTCCACCCACCTCCGGCTGGCTAGGAATTGAAAATTATCTGACAAAAACGTGAACGCACAATTCATCGCCCACTGTTGAAGAGTCCTCGTCGTCACCTTAACACGAATAAAATGTAATTAGTTGCATATTGGACTCATGGAATCCTTGAGTTTTCTGATGCTCATTATAATTTATACTTTTTTTGATGACTTAATAATTATTTTTCTGCGAAATACCTATATTATAAAATACATTACCTGCTCCAAGTTTTGCCGAGCTTCGAGGAATCGTTCGTATGTTTCCCGATCTATTGTGTTCCATTTATCGATGTGTGTTCCCCTTTTTTTGACGTCGTCTTTCTATCGATAAAGCAATTGCTTACGTTTCAAGCGAGAACATCCGTGCACTTGCAATGATTTCAAGCTCCATTTTGGATGAGATGCTGCAAGAGCGACTGCTCTTTCTTTGTATCACAAAGGAATATACTCTTTTGGCAGTGGCGCGAATTCTTCGGCAACAAAATCTTCGTCATCTTCTTCTACACTCTTGCACTATAATGTACAGAATTCTTGACTGTTTAGACTTTCAATTTGAAAAAAAATTGGAAAATAACGCTCATAAAAATAATACTCACCGCTTCAAACTCTTCCAGTTCATCTATCTCGTCGACACCTATAAGCTCCTCAACGTGAATTATTTGTCTCTCTGCCAACATGTCGAGTATTTCAGAAGAAATCGCTTTGCCCATTGCGAGGGACGTGGAGGAAATCACGCTTGGGGGTGTTTTTGTGAGCAGATTCAAATTGCCGAGCAAAGTTTCGGTATGCTTTAAGGCGTTAGTGAGTTCACCCTTTGACTGGTTATCACACTCTTCCATTTCTGATGGAGTTTTTCGTGATGGCCCTGCTTCTGTTACAGTACTTGTTTTCTCCATTTGGTACTTCTTTTCGCATGTACACTCCACGAACGACAAGCTAGGATTGAATTCCGTTAGGACTCGTCGGACGGGTACGTACAGCACAAGAGGGGATGACAAAAGAAGGGCAGGGACAATAAATACAGGTAGAAAACGTTGCTCAAATATTACAGATTGAAACTACAGACGGTTTGCTCGCTTCGAAATATTATTTTTCAATCGCCTTGAGAGTTTGCTTCGAAAAAAATAACATTGCGCAATAAATTAAATAATGAGCGAATACTGTGTTCTAGTTCATTACTTCCTGACCATTTATTCTAGCGTTAATATTGATTTTTTGTTTATGTGATCATGATTTTATTTAAACGAACTACACAGTATCGAATAATATATGTTCCGATGCGTTTGTAAAAATATTTTTATTAGAAAATGAGATAAGTATGCCCAATCAATCATTTTCATGAAAAACACAAACGATGGAAAAAAATTGACAATAAATAAATACAAGTTCCGAGCGGGATTCGAACCCCGGTCGTCTGGGTTGCCAACCGAGCGCCTTGCCACTGCGCCACACTTACGCGCTTGAGGATGTGTATAATTTACGAGGATAAGAGCGGCGCATGAAACTTTGGCGTCCTTTTTCTAAAAAACCAGGGCGCATTAGAAAGAATCCCTTCAGCGTGGTACTCTGGGGAAGTGCCCTCACAATATAGCTGACAAGGGGACAGTACGGCAGTCAGATTTTTGTAATTTTTCGTACTCATGGTACGCGAAGTTCAGAGCTCGAATATTAATATCCCAAAGCAGTTCGACGCCATATTCAGAAATTTTCGAGAAAATTGACTTTGAAGTTTTCGAGCGCACTCTTATCCCACAAAGATGCAACGATATTCGAACCGGGCTCGTGGCGTACCCGGTAGCGTTCGAGTCTAGTAATCGCGAGGTCGCTGGTTCGAGTCTCACTTCGAATTTTTTTTTTTTTTTTTTTTTTTTTTCATTTTTTTTAGATGAAAAAACGCAAGTCATATTTTTAATTATCTCTTGATTATAAACATACATTTTCAAGTATCAATATTTATAACCAACAACATTTTTAGGATGAAAATGAAAAACGTTGGGTAAGGAATTGAATACTTTATTATTCGGTCTGTATTCGTTTGTTTTATACATCGGCTGTAATGTTACACGAGCCAGAGTGATAACCATCGTAAAAACAAGGAAAACAGTAATTTTCACGGCATCTCGCACACCGTACAAACACTGCATTGTTACATTCGCAATTTTTTTTCAATACATCGATCGGAAAACAAACTTCATTCACGTTCATGAAGATTTCTCTTTGATCGCAAAGTTTCGAAGCAAACCACGCATATCTGATCATGTTATTGAAGACCGGAGAAGACAACTGATGATGAAGAATAGAATGAATTTTTATGCAATCTTCTCTATCATTAATTTCACGTCCTTGTTCAATCAGATAGGCGCAGTTCTGCAGACGCTTTATGAAATTTTTATAACGGTTGCCAAAGCAAGCGTTATATTCACATATTTCAACATTTATTCTTCTATTTATATTCCTATTAATCTACAAGGGAGTTTATGTAAATATTATTACTGGATATTTTTACATCGCCTAATCGCAATTTCAAGCAAGAGATAATCAAAAATAAGACTTGCATTTATCATTGACAATTATAATTACATATATGTGAATTAGCATAGATTTTATGATTTTTATCCCGGGATTATTTTTTTTTTTTATAAATAATCACCTATTGTTATATATAAATAATATATGATCATATATGAGAAAATATATAATTATGTATAACTATAATGAATTTTCTACATAAATAACTATATATGGATTTTGTCCATATATAAACATATATAGATATATTATATTAATTATATATAATAATATGTGATTATATACAACAAAAATTTATCGGGATATTTAAATGACGGAGGTATGCGAATTTAAAAAAATGAAAAAAAAAAAAAAAAAAAAAAAAAACAAAACAAATTTCGGAGTGAGACTCGAACCAGCGATCCCGCGATTACTAGACTCGAGCGCTACCGGGTACGCCACGAGCCCGGTTCGAATATCGTTGCATCTTTGTGGGATAAGAGTGCGCTCGAAAACTTCAAAGTCAATTTTCTCGAAAATTTCTGAATATGGCGTCGAACTGCTTTGGGATATTAATATTCGAGCTCTGAACTTCACGTACCATGAGTACGAAAAATTACAAAAATCCGACTGCCGTACTGTCCCCTTGTGAGACCCATCAAAATCCGTTTGTATCATACTTGGCACTCCCCTTGTTAGATTCCAATGTGGACTCCCGATACGTGGGGCATCCCCACCAATCCCTATAGAGCCGTGGTAGAATCTGAGGACTCCTCAAGCAAATTCTGCTCGAAATGTTCGATCTTGAGCAGTGTGCTCAGAATTTTCCTCACACAACGTTATGTAGAACCCAGTATTTTAACAATGACCTGTGGATAAATGCAAGCGTTTTTCTAAGTTCATTCAAAGAATGGCCATAACTCTTAAATCAATTTGTATGAATTGATATATGGAGATTGACGATTTTCCTCGGACCAGCCAGATGTTCTACTAGCCAACATTACGCGAATAGAACTGGTCCTAAATATCACAGGTTTCTTTATATATTTCCATATATATATTTACATGGATAAAATAAATATATACCTGTACACTTTGCGACGTGCTCGCAGGGAGATACAATCTTGGTTCCCGCTTGTGAAACGCACTGCTGGTTACCGCCACTGCGAAAAAATCAGCTCTCGTTTATATATATACAGGGTGTCCCTCTTGTCTATGCGACCCAAAATAACTCGGTAATTATCGGAGTCACAAAAAAATGTTCCAGACAAAAGTTGTACGATGTGAAGGGGTCCATCAAATGCGACCTTTTTTTTATTCCGGTGGAAGCGTTGACGTACAGTTAAGGTCACCTCCATCTTTTTAAATGAAATGGTACATTTTTTTTCATCCACCTTGTGGAGCACCTCAAGCTGCATAAAAACATCAGGGGGTCAAAATCGTTCAAAGACGTTCAAGGTCAGTATCGAATACCAATTAAAATGAAATACAAATCTAAATATCTCGGATCACTACCAAATATTTGGTAGTGATCTGAGATATTTAGATTTGTATAATCGATACTGACCTTGAATGACCTTGAACGACTTTGACCCCCTAAGGTTTTTTATGCAGCTTGAGGTGCTCCACAAGATGGTTGAAAAAATTGTACCATTCCATTTAAAAAAGAGGAGGTGACCTTCACTGTGCGTCAGCGCCTTCACCGAAATAAAAAAAAAAATTGGTCGCATTTGATGGACCCCTTCACATCGTACAACTTTTGTCTGGAACATTTTTTTGTGACTCCGATAATTACCGAGTGATTTCGGGTGGCAGGGATAAGAGGGATACCCTGTATATATAGGTGTACATGTACATGTGTATATACAGGGTGAACCATTGAACGTGACCACCCCAAATATCTCCGTTGCCTTTAGAGCGACGAAAAGAATGTCAGGAGGTAATTTGATTGATTTCGAACGACTGATACAGTGGTGAAAAGTTCATTTTTGTCAAGCTTATAGTTTTTGCGTTCTCAAGGTCATCAATGGTTTTTCAAATGGGAACATGTTTTTTTTAATTAATGTAGTTCTGTAGGTACACGTATGAGCCAAAAGTTTCGGTCGAAGCGTATACCCGTGAAAAAATTGCCGACGCTTACAATAAAACCAACGCTCGGGATGGCAATCGGGGCCCAACCGACGGTACCCTACCATAAGGCCAACGTACGGCCGGTTTTGTTGACCGATGGGTAACCCATGGTTAAATTGAACATTGGCGCATCACCGACAACCAACCTTGGGCCAACATTGGCTTTAAACTGCACCGCACCTTTGGTATGCCAGCCTTGGCACCGACATTGGGCTAAGGCCGGTCCAGGTCTGCACCAAGGCTAGGCTGACGCGGTCTGCCAACAGTGACACCCATGTAACATTTCGGATTTTCACTAACCGTCGCCCAGTACTGGTAATGATCGTTGGCCAGGCGTTGACTACAGTTGGCACTGTACTAGCCGAGTGGTAGGCCTTTTGTAAATTTTTTTCATGGGTAGTAACATCCAATGCGTATGCGATGCTGTTGCACTTAGAAAAATATTTATTAAGGACAAAGAAGTTTGTCTCCTGGCGAATAAGTTTTCTTATTCGTATGTCGGCCTACTACGAAATTATTAACCGCCAAGACATTTTTTTGATTAAGTTTATGTTTAAGATTTACTAAGAATTTTTCTTAACATCTAATAAGATATAGAAGTTAGAAGAAATAGGTGTTTTATATCCGACAAATAAAGTTTTTCTTAACATCTCATAGGATTCTTCATGATCCCCCAGCTGGTTTTTTTTTCTCAAGGGATTGTGTCATTTCGTCCGTCATTATTTTTTCACTTGAACGTTTTTTTCTCACACTATATTCTTACTTACACTTAAATCATTCCTCACTTTCGAGTATCTCACTTCCGAAAGGCAACACTGACACTTGTGCCAAAAGCATTGGCATAGGAAGAAGCTATATGGTAAGCGTATGCGTGAACTACATCTGAAAAGCGGCCTGCTCTCGGGCCCGTCGTGTTGAAGGGCAAAGTACGCATGCGCGCATTAGTATCATAGTCGCGAAATAAGAGGTTTCCGTAATTGGGAAGTAGTATTTATTTGATTTGAGAAAATATTTGTTCAAGCGTTCTACTTCAAATATGGCTTTTAATTGATGTGAAGAATCGGCACGTAAAAAAACATATTTAGTGACGCCGAATAAATGGTGTAGTTACAACCACATAACAACTATCTCCATACGAGTAAACATTTATCAATTTCCAATAATTTATGTTCTAATGTGCCAATTTATTAGAACATAATAAATCTTTTTTCTGAGTGTGGTTGTAATTTTTTGGCAGAGCTTGTACCCTCTATATGTCCCACACAATCGCACCTCATAGGTCACATACTCCCATAGAGCGCGGCGCTGTAATCGTGGCAATAGCGCGACTTTCCTGCAATCATAGCGTTGAGCTTCATACGATCTGTCATTCGCGAAATATTTTATATAAATAAAAAAAAACGTGAAAGTGTCAACCTATATTCGATACAAAGGAAAGTTTAGAAGAAAAAAGGCGCTTGCTAAAAGACTGAAAGCTGTGGCAGACATTGTGTCCAGCAAATGCGACTAAACGGGATGAGAATAACCATAACCTCAATGATCAGCAAGGAAAAATCGCTGTCGAAGGACGTCGGATCGTGGATTCACAACATCTTGCCAACAGTTCAAATTGTATTCTCTGTAACAACGGCAAACACATGCATAAATACATGCATAAATTGAGAAAATTAAATTTGTTAGCGGAATAAATTTATTTCACATCCGTCTCAGAATTACTATAACTCGGGAAAAAAACACGCTTCGAGTTCTCAGACCACGCGCCGATCAGCTGGCTGCAGCGTACACTGTTGCCATTCAGTTATAGGTGGTTGGGCCCGAGTTTGGTGTGAAATAAAGTTACCACTTTTCATAAGTCGATATCTCCGAAACCAAACGGTCAAAGTTTGTCATTTTTTTAAAATCAATTCCACAATAGAAGTGCGTACACGTGTGTTTTTATTTTGAAATCCTAAGATCCGTTTAGAACCTATATCGAGAAATGCGAGCAAACTCATATCGGTTTACGTATTAGGTATAGGGATCGCGAACAAAATTGAATTGTTGGGCATCAGTCCATGAAGGTCATATCTACACCATACTTAGATTTCAGCCTATTCCTAAGATTTCACCAAAACTACAGAACTACCTTAAGACGTTGTAGCTGATATTCAGACGAATTCAACGATCTATGACATCATGACCTTGCAATGTTTTCCACCAAAACACATGTGTAAAAACGGGAAATCGTGATGGTATTGACAATAAGAATATCCGAAAAATGTAAATGAATTTTTTGTGCAGAAAATTCATTGTAACAAATGTTCGAAGTGATGATCATTAACCTCGACATATTTTTGAAGACATCGGGTGAATGATTCTCTTGACCTTCGCATAGTTTCTGGTGTGATAGCTGCGCAGGCTCTTGTAATTCATTCTTGCATGTTCGCTGGCGTCGTCGGAACATCATGGTAAACCCGATCCTTTATAGCTCCCCATAGAAAGAAGTCAAGTGGCGTTAACTCCGACGAACGAGCAGGCCAAGGGATTACTGCACCGCTCGCAATCCAACGTCCGGGAAATTTTCGGTTTAACACTTCGCGAGCTACAACTGCCCAATGACAGCCATCATGTTGATACCACATTTGAAAACGCTGTGCTAAGGGGACATCTTGTAGCAATTATCTCAAAGTGTTGTTAAAAAATAGATGCATTTCTGTTCATCCAAATTGCTGTCTATGAAAAATGGTCCAATAATCTGGTCCTCAATTATGCTACACCATACATTAACACTCCGAGGACGCTGGTGCGCAATTTGCCGGAACCACTTCGGATTTTCGGTGGACTAATAGTGCATGTTATACGTATTCAACTGCCCATGGTTTAGTAAAAGTTGATTCATCAGTAAACAAAACGTCGTCAAAAAAACTCGGATTCATTTGTAATTGGCGCAGAACCCGTTCACAGAACTGAACCCTAATTCCAAGATCGGCACCATGAAGTTCTTGATGCAAGGAAATATGGTACGGGTGAAATGTCTGACGTCTTAAGGCCTTAGACCACAGTAGCGGGTATAAAATCATGTGCGAATTTCACAATTTTTTTTATATGGAAAAGTGATTCACTCATAAAATTAATTACACATCTATTTAGTATGAATATCAAGCTGCTAAAAAATAGATTTTTTTTCTTCGATGTACATAATGGCCGACTACTTGAAACTTCTCGAAACAACTTTTTTCCAATTGGCGTGACAAATAACTTCAAGAATTTTCACTCGATTTACTTCAAATTTAAAAGTTATGTTCCTAATTGCATTTTGCAGCGAAGTACGTACGGAATTTCTGATTAATCGAAAACTTTTCATTTTATGAGCAGTTTATGAACAATATCGAAATTTTTCACTGGAAATTCATTTCTTGAGTTCAATTACCTAGAACTTTTGAATAAAACAATATTTTTTAAAGTCCGTACGTACTTCTCTAGGTATTGTAATGTAGATTGACGAAAATTATTGTTCTTGGTTCTAGGTCAGGAATTGTGGATGCTAAATGTCACGCCGCGGAGAGCCTAAAAAAAGATAACATAAGAAAATATTAGTAGTCGGAAAATCGTCATACATCGAAAAAAAATATATATATTTCCTAACAGCTTGATATTCATACTAAATGGTGTAATTAATTTTATGAGTGAATCCCTTTTTCATGCGAAAAAATGGTTAAATTCGCACATGATTTTACACCCGTTACTGTGGCCTGAGGCCTTAATATTCTTAAAACACGCGCCTTGGAAATTCCGGAATAGCGCTCAAATTGCCGATTACTTAATTGCGGATCATGAACTACTGCAGCCAGAACGGCAATCTCTGCTTAATATTCACGGCAATATTCACTTAAATGGTGTAATTAATTTTATAAATGAATCACTTTTTCATTCGAAAAAAATGGTTAAATTCGCACATGATTTTATACCCGTTACTGTGGCCTGAGGCCTTAATATTCTTAAAACACTCGCCTTGGAAATTCCAGAATAGCGCTCAAATTGAGGATTACTTAATTGCGGATCATGAACTACTGCCGCCAGAACGGCAATCTTTACTTCGTCGTTCGTTTCAGTCTTGCGACGTTTCCTTTTGAGTGGATTGACACTGCGCGTTTCAGGGAATAAATTAATAATTCGATCGAAACATCGACCCTTGCACAGAGTTTCCGCCGGCCTCACCATAAATCAGAATCATTGCCACTTTCTCTGCTTGACTGTACAATACCACTTTCCATACGGTTATTACATGTTACTTTGGATGGATACACTTGTCTACTGATTCTAACATTGTTAGATGGTAAACATTCTTCGCTGTACTACAGTTTTACTACGTTAGAATGCCAATATTTACAAACATAAGAAACATCTCCGATTATGGACATTATTGTATCGGTTGGATAACCTGCGCCGCTATCATACCAGCAACTATTCGAAGGTCAAGAGAATCATTCATCCGACGTCTCCGAAAATGTGTCGAAGTTAATGCCATCACTTCGAACATTTGATACAATAAATGTTCTGCACAAAAAAATCAATTACATTATTCGGATATTCTTATTGTCAACACCATCATGATTTCCCGTTTTTACACGTGTTTTTTGGTGACAAATCATTTCAAGGTCATGATATAAGCGGTCGTTGAATTCGGCTGAATATCAGCTACAACGTCTTAATAAAAAAAAATATGTTCTCATTTGAAAAACCATTGATGACCTTGAGAACGCAAAAAAGATGACCTTGAAAAAAAAATGAATTTTTGACCACTGTATCAGCCCTTCGAATTCAATCAAATTCCTCCTGACATTTTTTTCGTCACTCTAAAGGCAACCGGGATATTTGGGATGGTCACGTTAAATGGTCCCCCAGTATATATATATATATATATATATATATATATATATATATATATATTTATGTGTGTGCTTCAAGCACCACCATCGGATGAGACGTTCATCGATTCGTTTTACAGGCAATTTTGCAAGTCAGTACTTCATTCCTCGATCTCTTGTCACATCTTGGAGAACTCCTACCGCCGCGTCAACGCTCTCACCACCGTACAGTAAAATCCGCACAATACAATCTATCCAGCTCCTTTTCACGTGTTTCTTTTCTTACTTGGGCCATTTCTTTCCTTTCACCCAGTCCTCGTGATCACCACTATCATAGTGATTTCGACTCATCGTTTCACAAACGCTCGATTCCTGTGCTACGCCGGAATACGAAAAAGATGATGAAGAGAAGAGAAAAAAGAAGATTGCAATTGGATATTCCTGCAGGCGACGGCTACCGTATAGATACCTAATAGTACTGGACCACACGTCGTATGGCATTATATCGAGTGGGTGTGATGCCATAATAAAGGCAAGATTAGGAGAGATAGAGATCGATTAATTGATTGATAGAGTACATTATGCCCCAGTCAACATTTTTGGGCGAATAAAGGTAGGTACAATACAAATCATAAACAACTGAAGTAACAACTAAATAAAAAATAATATTGATACTAAAGATACAGTTTAAGGCCATGTGCCACACGCCAGAAAATTTCGACACGGCCTCTCGTTACGTCGGTAGCTCAGATCTCGTAGTTTTTAGCTACGAATCGCTACCGACGGACAGCGCAGCGATCGCGAATTCGGTCTCGATGCTTCGCACTGGGACGAAGAGTCGAAGCCAAACAGACAGCGATCGCCGAGCGCGCGCGCGCGCGCGCGCGCGTGTGTGTGTGTGTGTGTGTGTTTGATACGCCGACCGCGTGCAAAAAGAACGAATCCATTCTCACACGCCGTTCGGTCGTACGCAAGCACCTTACATCTATGTGTGTATCGCACAATTCGCACAACTATGCGTAGCGACCATGGTACGCTTGGTTTGGTAGCATGCGCTCGCTCGGCAGGAGAGCGGTGAAAATTTGTTGCATTTTACATTGTATATGCAGCCATCGAATTCATTTTTTTTCGACGACGACCACAACTAAAAGACTCAGGCATTTTCCCATACTTTTTTAATTCATTTAAACAACTAAGCTTGAGCACAATTTGTAACATCGATGCCGCTTATCGTTAACGATATCAATCCCTGCCAAAATTTCGAGCGACCGAAATTGTTCGAAACTCACTCTACAAAAGAATGGTGAAATTTTACAATGCTCATTATTTAAACAAATGCGTTCAGCATTTTTATCTCTGCCAGGGTTCATATTTGGCAGCATTTTTGCTGGTCAGCTTCTCGAGCAATCAAGATCGCTAGCCTCGCTCTACGGAAGAGCGGTGAAATTTTGCGATCGCGCATTGTTTAAACAAATGCCCTCGAATCGATTTTTTTGTCGACGGCGGTCATCGGTGGAAATTTCTTTATGGTTGAACTTTCTAGCAAACGGGGTTTGCTAGAGATTCGTATGGTGGAAGGGTGCTAGCATTTTCCCATTCTTTTTTAATGAATTTAAACAAATAAGCTCGAAGACTATTTGGCATCTCGATGTCGCTCATCGTCGACGAATTCGATCTCTGCTAAAATCTCGAGTCACGACCGTGATCGCTCGAGACTCACTCTACAAAAGAGTTGTAAAATTTTACAATGCTCTTTGTTTAAACAATTGCGATCGGCATTTTTTCTCTGCCATGGCTTATCTTCGGCAGGTTGTCTGCGGCCGACCAAATTCGCGAGCGAACGAGATCGACCGGGTCTCACTCTGCGAAAGAGTGGTAAAATTTTATTATTACTAAATTATTACTAATTATGCTAAAAAAAATTCGTTTAGCATATTTTCTCTCTGCTGGAATTCATCTTCGGCAGGTTTCTCCAAGGATCGAATTTTCTAGCAATGACGATCGGAGAAGTCTCGCTCTACAGAAGAGCGGTAAAATTTTACTATCGCGAATTGTTTAGAGGTCATCGGTGTAAAATTTTCGAAAAATCGTTTTGTTGAAAGCACTTTAAAAAAATTCTTGGAAACTTTAAAATGTTACAATGCTCTTTGTTTAAACAATTGCGTTTGCCATTTTTTTCGCTGCCATGGCTTATCTTTGGCAGGTTGGCTGCGGCCGACCAAATTCGCGAGCGAGCGAACGAGATCGACCGAATCTCACTTTGCGAAAGAGTGGTGAAATTTTATAATTATTGCTAAATAAATATGTTTAGAATTTTTTCTCTCTGCCGGGATTTATCTTCGGCAGGTTCCTCCAAGGATCGAATTTTCTAGCAATGACGATCGCAGGAGTCTCGCCCTACAGAAGAGCGGTGAAATTTTACGATCGCAATATGTTTAAAGGAGGACACCGGTGGAAAATTTTCAAAAAATCATTTTTTTTAAGACTTAAAAACCCCTATGACCTCCAAAAGTATGATGAATATTCGTTTATAGCCGAAAAAAAAACAGTTTTAAAGTGGTTTTCGAGCTATTTTTATAGGGAGTCTCCGGCGCTCAAAAGCGTCTTCGGCGATGCCATGCCGGTAGTTGCAATTCTCAACTCTTGTTAGCCTATTATCTATGGGGAGAAATTCACCGACTAAAAATAGTTTTATTTTCGATCAAAAGGTGGCATTAGATTACGGAAACAAAACTTCTTCACCTCTATCGTCTAACCGTTGACTTCACACGTTTTTCTCCAAACCACGTTTTCGAAATCGGGACGCAGCTGAACTCGAACAATTTTCGTCCAATCGACCAATCCAATTTCTTCAATTTTTCAAAGTGTTATTTGAAGCGCTGTATCAATGTGAAAAATGGTCGCATCGAGATGAAAAAAAGCATTATAAAGCTTCAAGTTTCTAGTTTCGAGATCTGTCGTCAAAACAAATTTGTGAGCTACTGTAATCGCGCAATAATAAAAAATAGCGATAGAAAATTTGTTTCCAAATTTTTTCGGTTTTTTTTTCAAGGGTCCACGCGCTCGAGAATATTATTTCAGTTAAATATATGTATAGGTCAGTTAGCTTGTTTATTTAGCTTCAATTTGGTTTTTTTGTCTCTCTACGTCAATTATTCGCTGAGATATCCGACTTTGAATGTAAAAAGATCCTTATGTCTTCGATCACCGTTTTCTCAGCAACCAATGATTGCACGGGCAGCTTTGAAAACTTCAATAAATTTCCTACACAACCTTTTCGTTGATTTTTTAGAAAAAACATTTTTTCACCATTAATATTAATTTGAAAAAGGACAAAAAAATTACTTTTTATGGTTTTTAAGTAAATGTACTACTACTTTATATATTATAGTAAATATACAATACTTTAAGTATTGATGGAAAGACTAACGTTGCCCGGTTGTTTTTTGCTTAATGTACCCCCAATAGCCCTGTAAATTTTCAATTTGATCTGTCGAACCATTTTTTCGGTTCGATTCATCAGTTTTACAAAACAAAGAAAGAAGTGTATTGTTCTTAAACATCGTGTAATCATCATCAGAATGAAAAAAAAAACAATTTTCTTCGACTTTTTTCACAACTTTGCCCTAGTTACTTGTTAAAGTAAAGAAAAAAAAAATTGAAAAATTTCAATTTTTTTTTCTTCAAATTTGTCAAACATTTCAGGAAACAATATTGACTCATTTTTACACGATTCGACCTTTGCGCACCATAATTTCACTCAACTTTAATAGCATTAATTTGGTGATAAATTTTTGCTGCATTTATGTAAAACTTTCAAAATGCTTTTTCTTCGCCATTTGTTCATGAAAACAAATGAAACAAAGCTCAAAATGTGTGCTTTTTCACTGTCGAGAGCATAATTCGCGCCAAATTATCGAAAATGCGATGCAATAGTTAATAATTCACAGTTTTTCACATGGTAACCACAAACTGCAATTTTTTTTCGAAATTTTGGAAAATTGCGCGAATCATGCTGTCGGAGCAAGCGTCTTGCATGCACACAACAAATTTCATTCCAATTGGTTGTGCCGTTCGGGAGAATTCCCATTTCAAAATTTCGAAGCGGTCGGAGGCGTGTGAAACATGGCCTTAAGGGGCTATACCAGTGTGACACATTCAAAAAATCGATTTTTTTGCTTTTTTCGACGGTTTACACTTTCAAGAATATCCTGTAAAAATTTCAAGGCCGTATCGCTATCATTTTATCTTGCAAATATCGATAGTTAAATCTTAAAACGCGTTTTTCTTGAAATTAGATTTTTCAAATTTGCTGACATTGTAACTCAAAGAGCAATTATCCGATTGACTTGAAATTTGAACTGAGTACTCTTGAATATATTTACCCTACAATGACGTAGGATATTTTTGATTCGTTGGAAATTGACGATTTGGCATTGAAAAAAATGACCATTTTATAGGCAAGAAAACAGACTTTTTTCATAACTACGCCATTTTGTTAGGTTTTGACATTTTTCGAAAATCCTACGTCATTGTACAGGAAATACCCTCTAGTATAACGGCATTTTTTCCGTTTTTGTCGGTTTTAGCTACTCAATCGGCCGGAATCATGTCAGCAGTGGAGGAACTTTTTTTGGCGCCTGCAAAGGCAGCGCATAAGTCGCTTGGATCTCAATTGTTTCTCTACAAAAAAAATTGTGATATAGCTCAAGTATAGCCAAATATATTCTTAATTTTCCGAAACATTTGATTGAGTACTTTTCTTCAAAAAAATCCCGAAAACCACCGAAATTTTCAGCGTTCACAGCAAACGCAAGTATACATAGAAACCTATTTTAAAAAACCAACGTAACAAACGTTAGTAGATATAGAACTTACCCATGCATACAATAAAGAATATGACTGGAAAATCAGGAATAGAAATATAGTAATAAGGACGAAACGTATCCGGATCAACCAACAAAAGTAATAGAAAAGCAAACAAAATGAACAAGGTGAACAAAAATAATCTGAATATAACCCGAGTAGAAATCTTGCTCCAGCTGCAAAAAAGATCTGATCAGGCATCCTAATTGCTTTTTCCGGCCTTTATCAGGATTTTTTTATCAAGCCCTGATCATTTTTGAAGCGCAATCCCAGACCTCAACCTGATCCGGGTGAGGTCAGGAAAGAAAGAAGTTCGCTGTTGCGTCGGAAGCCATCATCTCATCACATTCATCATTGCACAGCCAAAAAAAATTAATTTAAATAGAATCTAATTTAATCAAATGGGTTTTTTCCTTGTCTCCCGGCCTACCCTGATCCTATTTGTTTCGAATATATTTTTTAGAATATAGAATATAGAAAAGAATATTTCATAAATCCAAAATAAAATAAAATACTTAATTTAGAGTTCTACCACAATGATTTTGTATCATAATTCGTCATTCCCTGGCCTTCTAACATGTCCTTTTACGAAGAAAATATTTCGTGGCCTCCACATGGAATCAAACCTGCAGCTACGCACGCTGCCCCTACACTGCCGAATGTTTGTATAGTATCTTAGTTGCACCCAAATAACCACGTACCGCAGATGTACGGCTGACGTGGAGTGCGCCGTTTCGGTACTGTGGCCACCACGTACGTGCGTATATTGTACTTGTTTGGCACCTCCACGGTAGCAGTGCTGTAAGTGTACTTTGCCCATATAGTGAGATTTATTAGCATATATTGTACTTGTACTGTACCTCTACTGTACAGGCATTGTACGGACAGCGTACGATCAATGAACCGTTATATTGTGCGTAACGTACCATTACAGTACTGTTAAGTGCTGTCCTAATAGAACGCGATTACGCGACCAACGCAAGTTCGCGCGATTTTTGCTCGTACGAATCCGCGATCAAACCTACAGATGTCAGTTACATCGCGCGAATGTCAGTTACGACGCCTATTCGACACCTGTATGTTTGATCGCGAGTTCATATGAACAAAATTTTAGGGCCTGGACCTGAAACATTCGCGCGCTTCCATTGGTGACGCTCACGGGCATTGAACCCCGCTGTGAAACAGCTGTCACTTTCACCTGACACCGCGACGAAATTGTATCGGGAAAATTTTAACCACATATTCTTTACAACTATGGCTATAGCGCTTATCAAGGATTTTATTAAATTTTGATATTTACTATTTTTTTTGCAAAAATGGTGAAAACACACGTTTTTTTGTTTTATCGAAAAATGTCCGCCATTTTGTTATTTTCGCATATATCAAAAATCGTATCATATGCGTTATAGCCATTAACATACTGAATCTAAAACCGTTTGATTTTTCTGTTTCGGATGATCCATCTCCGAGATTTCATCAACAGCGCAGACCTACATTGTTTTGGGAAATTTTTTTAACTACCATTTTCATCTATAAATCGTGACTTAAATAAATAATTTAAAAAAAATGTATTTCGAAAGTGTATTAATTTAGTAACAACTTTTATATCGATATCTATACTATGAACCCATAAAAAAAACCATGAAGATAGCGTTTTTAGCGTCTAAAGTGAGAAGACCCCTTGAAGGGATGTACAAGGTCAACATAACCTCACAAATTTTCCAACCCAATTTTCTCATAGATGGTTAATTTTTTTAGGAAAAACAAAACATTATGCCCTGGAGAATTCCCTGACGCAGAGCTTGATGATTTTTTTTGCCCTAAATATTATTCATCTCTGAGAAATCTCTGTTCGAAAATTTCAGTCATCTCTCTCGCATTCATATGTCACGTGGTAGATCTTCTACTTCGTCTTAACAGCTGATTCAACTCAGTACGGAGGCTCGCTAAGTTTTATAAACGTATACATATGTTTTGTAACAATTTTCTTGCCATGATACAGTTGAAAGGTTTAAGAAGAGTGTCCTGTACAGACTTTTGATTTTCGCGTTATATCTTTTTTACGGTTTATTCAAATATACATATACTTTTTTGTTTTATCGTTAAAAATGATTAGTGACAAAGCATCTCAAGAAAAGAGAAAAAGTAATAAACTTTCTAAAAAAAGATTCTAAAATACCAGCGGCAGCAGGAGGGGTATTCGGTTTGTATTTCCATTCCCATGACTATATACAATTCTCGTTTGTGCAAAAATATTGAAGAAATAAGTTACATCACCTACAAATCAAGACGCTGGATTCTCGTGTATGTGCTTTATATATATTTGAAAAAAAATAATAATGTGTGCTAATTTTTTCACTATTTGTGCTTTGACAAATTTTTAAATCATACCTGTTTGTATTTGTTTAAAAAAATCTTGAATTAATCGCCACAGGAATGTTCGTTAAATTGAAGAACTGTTTTTATTTATAATGCGTTATATTATACTTGATGCAGTAAAAATACTTTTACAATGCATTGTAGTCAAGAAGTAATGCTTGCAGGTTGATTAAATGGAACTTTTTTTCATTATTTTTTACATATTGCAGCTTAGATCATTATTCGCTATGCCACGCATGGCAATACTGATAGGTCGCTGTACACAACTGGTATGCCGGCATACAAATTCACTCAATTTAAGAACTTTTACACAGTTTAAGAAGTAAAATGAATATTTATAAAATCATAGATCTACAATGAACGATTTTTAACAAGCATAAAAGTATAAACTATCCATTAATAACTTCAAAATATTTCATAGCGCAGAATGTTACATTTTCATCAACGATGATATATTTCCATAGTGTTTTAATCTTCATACAGATATAAAAACAGAATATAATAAATAAATTGGCTAAATTACATGATAGATGTAATGAGAAGAGTATGTGGCTTCCGGATGGAGGCCGTGTTGAGGATCAGCGTTGTGCCGACGTTTCGCAAACGTTACAGTCAGCATCATCAGGGCTGAGAGCTCCGATGCTGAAGCTCTCGTGTCTCAGGTATTCCTTATATAGTTGCAGTCCTGAGACACGAGAGCTTCAGTATCGGAGCTCTCAGCCCTAATGATGCAGACTGTAACGTTTGCGAAACGTCGGCACAACGCTGATCCGCAACACGGCCTCCATCCGGAAGCCACATACTCTTCTCATTACATAAAGAGCCGTGAAAGCCTTAAAACTACATAATAGATGGTTGATATTCAGTTCAAGATAATTGAAGTCACCGCTGAATTTTGCGACATCGGACGCCGTGTCGATGTTGAACCGTCAAGGAGCATAGCTTTCGATAAAAATTTGAATCGACTCGTGTCAAAATTTATGCCATCACCATATGATGAACAATCAGCATTATTGCACTCTCTGGTGAAATGCCTCTGCGCCAGACGCTTGGCCTTCAGACATTATTGCAATATGTGGCGCAACGAGTGAGTGAATATATGTCTAGCCTTCAGAAAAAAGAGCTCATTCCTGTAGTTTTTAATCTTCTGTCTGTAATTTCTCAGAAACTCATAGTGAAGCACTTAAAAAATGCAATCCTTGAGCCAAAAGTAGTATGCATGCTCCAGCGGCAGCAAGTGGACCGGACAAGAGAAAGCAAATGATATTGCAATTTTTATGACATAGCGTTCATGGCAACCTGTCCGGTTGCCAGAAAGTGCCTTAATATGGCAGTAAGGCATATCGGATAGCGCCCTGACAAAGGCCATAGTACAATTTCTACCCGGACTATCAATGAGGCAAAATTATGAACCTACCGGAAAGAAAGAGAAAATATATCGAAGCCGTATCAACATTCGCAAGTAAAAATAAAACGGATTTGCAAAATGTGAAAAACATTCAGCATAGCAAGGATATGGGCGGGTCGCAAAACTATGCAATTACATTTATTGTTCAAATAAAAATAGAGAAAAAAATAGAATTAAAAAAATGGCGATGTATGCAGTTGAGTCTACGATACACAGCACAAGTTCTGTCAAGGGGAGGATGACCATTGTAAAATTCAGATTCGATTCAAACTGCGTGTAATAAAAGCTCATGGCCGGAGGTGTTGTGAGGCAAAGTAGTAAGATGCGTTTTTTTGCCGTTGTCGAGAAAATCGGCATTGGAATATTCCGTTGCGTTATCATACTGTGTACGTAAAGGAAATTTCAAAGAGGGTATGGCGCAGCGAACAAGTTCTCTGCTTTATAAGCCCGCGGTCCCCGGTTCGAATCTCGCTGCTGGCAACTTTGAAAAAAATAAAATTTTCATTCACATGTGTGTACAGATAATTCCTGTCGATAAGTTTCAACAATTATGTATATAATATGTTTTATTAAATGCCGTTTGTTGTGGCAAAACCGACGCTTTCTAACCGCATTATGCTGTCCGTAAACAAAGTTATGCACGGCATTTAGAAAATTACTATATGCATAATATTGAAACTGATTGCCGGGAATTATCTGTACACATTTGGATGAAAAAATTGTTTTAATAAAATTGCCAGCAGCGAGATGTAAGCCGGGGACGACGGGCTTCTAAAGCAGAGAGCTTGCTCGCTGCGCCACACACTGTTTGAAATTGTCTTTACATAAAAAGTATGATAACGCACCGAAATATTTCAATGCCCATTTTTTCGACAACAGCGAAGAAAAAAGAACTTACCTTTACAATCGTTTCAAATCACCAATCGTCCCAGCCGACCGCGTGGTGAACAGCTCAATTTTACGATCTTCTCTATCAACGTAGCACGTCCACTCGCTATTGTATCTGCACTCAAACTCCCGCTTTCACCAATCGGCTTCGCACGCGGGAACGCCGTTCAAGGTCATTCGAGGTCAGTATCGATGATACAAATCTAAATATCTCGGATCACTACCAAATATGTGGCAGTGATCTGAGATATTTAGATTTGTCTTTCATTTTGATAGATGTTCGAAATGACCTTGAACGACTTTGACCCCCAATGTTTTTCATGCGGCTTGAGGTGCTCCATAATATGGTAGAAAAAAAAATGTACCATTCTATTTGGAATAGTGCTGGTGACCTTCACTGTGTGTCAGCGCCCACACCGAAATAAAAAACAAATGGTCGCAATTGATGGCCCCGCTTACACCGTACAACTTTGGCCTCAAACATTTTTTTGTGACGTCGATAATTATCGAGTTATTTCGAGTGCCAGAGATAAGAGGGACACTCTGTATATTATTCCTCGCTATCCCCATCTCTACCGCCCTCCCCGTCGATGTGTATATTGTAATAAAGGCAGACTATTAATTCAAGCAAATAGAAAAATGTTTGTCTCTACGAAAATTCTATTTGATTTGAATTTTTAAGAATTTAAATATATACGTTTAGTGGATTCAACTAAATTGTTTTTTTAACAGATGAAACCGAATCGCAGATTTATTAGGAATAAATAAAATATTATGAATAATAAAAAATGTATGCAATTTGTCTCGACAATTTGACGACGATATATGGTTCGTCTGGTGTTTGACAAGAGGTTAGACGTGTGAAAGGCGCCAAGCTGTATATAGGTTCAGTTACTTGATGTCGCCGAGTACACCGCCTCTCGCGAGAGGAAGCGAGAGTGTAAGACAAGATGGGGGAAAGGAATGTATGATGAATAAAACGTTACCGCTTACAACTACAATTTTATTGTTGAAATTATCCGTTGAAATGATTCCGTTGAAATTGATTATTGAAAATGATCAGGGTACGGCATCGACTTACCCGACACAAATAATCAAAGAAATCGAAAAGTGTCGTATATACGTCTAATTATTCAAGTTATATATATCAAGAGTTCGGTTTGAGACACGATCGCGATCGGACGTGTTTATAAATAGGCTTATCTCGCGTATAAACGAAAGCAAAGTGTTACTCTATCCGAATATATAGCGTTATAGCCTTCTCTTTTTTCTGCAAGTTAGCGATTTCTACAGGGTGCGCCAGAGAAACTTACTTATTTGAAAGGTCAATAAAAACAAAAGTACTTCAATTATTGTTAAAATTTTTTTTTTTATTTGAGAATACAATATCCCAATTTTTTTTTCATGCAGTCTTGAAAATGACATCGGATAAATGGCGACCCCCATTGCGCATACACTGATGAAGTCGATTTTTGAAATTCGTATCCACTCTTTGCAGCATATCAATCGGTATGTTGGCAATGGCGTCGCGAATGTTGTTCTTGAGGTGTGCTATGGTCCGTGGTCGATCGACATAAACCAGAGATTTCAAATAACCCCATAAAAAGAAATCGCATGGAGTCAAATCTGGAGAGCGTGCCGGCCATTGGAGATCGCCTCTGAGAGAGATGAGGCGGTCGGGGAAATGTTGTCGCAACAAATTCATTGAGTCTCGTGCTGTGTGTGCTGAATGAATGAAATTGAAGGTCTTCATGGAGAATTCGTCGAACAGTGGTGTCAGAAATTCCCATAGCAGCTGCGTGTTTGCGAGCCGAACGCCGGGGAGAACGCACAACTGACTGCCTCACTCTTTCGACATTTTCCGGAGTTCTGATGGTCCGTTGAAGTCCATTTCTGGGTTTAGCGACACTTCCACACTCCCGAAATGAGTTAACCCACGACAGAATCGAATTACGGCCAGGAACGAGTCTGTGAGGAGGAATTTCAAAGCGAGCGCGGAAGGCACGTTGCGTAGCAACAAGTGAGCGACCGTTAGAAAAGAAGCTCTCGACTGCGAAGGCCCGCTGCTCTCTAGACCAGAGCATGATGGCAACTGACTGGAGGGAGAAACAAACTTGGGAACTTCCCCCTCCAGATGCGCCCCCTCTCGCCCCTCTACCCGCCCAACTCACCGCGCGGGAATTTTTTCAAATAAGTAAGTTTCTCTGGCGCACCCTGTAGTGTCACTATTATTTTCTATCCCCGAATTGCATGTGCAAATGCAACGGGGGCGGGAGGGGGGGGGTCGATATGGAGCAGGACCCTAATCCTGCTTGCCATGAATCGCCCGATTATTCTTTGAGTCTATCGAGACTGGATTCTCCTCAGGCACAGTTAACATGTGGGTTATGCAACCCTCAAAACGTGTCCCCACCAAATGGCAATGATAACGAGGCAGCATACGCATAAGTGCTTTCGCAAAATTCCAATACGAATAGCGTGGGTAACGAATCGCCGCTTGGCACGTGATTTCCAGGAAGCACCGTCGCTGCTTGAACGAAACGGAGAGAGCGTGCGAGACAGTTATTATTGAGAGAGACAAAATCTCGTGCGGCAATAGATTTACGTACCTAGTAAATCTTGATCATTCGCCATGCGATACACACAATACAAGGCAAGATATTCACCCCAAAGCTACGGAAAGGGAGAGAGTTTCAAGGCAGCAGCCTATATTTATACCCGACGTCAAATCTATCACCAGCTTAGATAAGTGTATCGAAACTGTTAACAAGAACGACTACAAATATAAGACGAAATATAAGAAGTGTTCCGAAAATTTGTGCACGTCCTAGATAATGGAAATGCTTCGTACCACACCTATCAGCTAAAACAACAGCGCGCGTTCAGGGTCGTGCTGAGATCGTTGCACCTGTCCACCCCTCCTAAAGAGATTAAAAAACGCCATAGAATTACTCGGACATCAGGTGCGCAACGTATCGAACATAAGACACGAGATAAACAAGGAACCGCTGCCTCTCTTTTTCATTGATTTAGAACCCATGCCAAATAATAAAGAAATTTATAAAGTCGATCTCCTGCTGAATGCAAAAATCGTAGTTGAACCGCCAAAAAATAACTCAACAATAGGCCAATGCACTAGATGCCTGCGCTACAGCCACACTAAGTCCTACTGCCGGCGGCAATTTAGACCCGCGTAGAAATTTCGATGGGGCCCAGATCAGGGCCTGATCAGGTTGCCTGACTGCCCTGGTAGGGCACTAATAAGGCAGCCTGAAAGGGCCCTACTAGGAAATGTAACGTTGTGTCAC
This sequence comes from Ophion slaviceki, assembly GCA_944452715.1. NCBI lineage: Eukaryota > Metazoa > Arthropoda > Insecta > Hymenoptera > Ichneumonidae > Ophion > Ophion slaviceki. Next base: position 5,678,042 of record OX101794.1, on the reverse strand, counting down.
ATATGGACCTGATCTGGTTGCGTGATCAGGCCCCTATCAGGTTGCCTGATCAGAAAGAAATGCATATAATATTTCAAAAAACCAAAATGGAATGAGCCACCTAATTTAGAGTTGCACTACAATTGATTTTGTATCATAATTCGTCATTCCCTGGCCTGCTGAAACGTTTTTGTTCGAAGAAAATATTTCACCTATATGGGAATCGAACCTCGTACCTTCCTACCCAAAGCTAGGCACGCTGCCCCTATGCTACCGAGTGCTTGTAACATCTTGGTCCCAGATATGGCATAACAGACCAAATGAATTCCTATAATTATTTGTTGTATTACATAAAGTATATCAATTAGTTAATATCATTGTGACAATTAAAGAGGTTTATCGAATAACATGCTATAGATTTTTGAAACTTAACTTTATATATATATATATATATATATATATATATATAGTTCCTCTCTCTCTCTCTCTCTCTCTCTCTCTCTCTCTCTCTCTCTCTCTCTCTCTCTCTCTCTCTCCGCCTTACAAAGCTGCCGAAATCTTCTAACACGCATGCGAGTTGCATAACGTTTTTTGTCGTGACAGTCTATAGCACATTTTTTTAACTAGAATTCAGGAATGCATCGAAACTCCGAAGCTACGATGCTGTAAAATCGAAGTTTCCATGTGAAAAATGAGAGGTTATGTTCATCTAGCGACTGCTGAGGCAGGCATAGAGCAAGCCTATTTATGGCCTCATCAGGGAAAGCCATAGTAGGGCCTATCAGGGGAAGCCTTGGTAGGGCCCTATCGGGGAAAGCCTTAGTAGGGCCACATTAGGGACAGCCTTAGTAAGGCCCTATCATGGAAAGCCTTAGTAGGGCCTATCAGGGCAAGCCTTGGTAGGGCCCTATCGGGGAAAGCCTTAGTAGGATCTTATCAGGGACGGCCTGAGTAGGGCCATTTTAGTATAGCCTGATGTAGGGCCTAAATACTTCCGGCCCGATCGGGGCCGGATCAGGATGTCCGTAATAGGTGTTACCCCTATCACACCCCGATCGGGGCCTGATCCTGCTCAGGCTAACCCTAAGAAATTTCTACTCGGGGATGTGATGAATGCGGTGGCGACCACAACACAACGTCCTACCGAAAACCCAGAGAGACGCCAGCTAAATGCGTACACTGTCAAGGAAACCACCCGGCGAACTACAAGGGCTGCCAGGTTTACCAGGACATCCGAGAAAAAAGGAACTTGGCTTCGCAAGTTCCTCACTAGCACAGGCCAAGACGCGAAAACGAAACCAGGAAGGAACGCCCCACTCCGAATCAACCCAACAAAATAACCAGAGCACCAATAGACAACCTAAGCTACGCCCAGGTGGTCGGGACGAGCTCAAACTCGCAACACAGCCAATGCTAATACAGAAGTGATAAATATTTTGGAAAAATCATTCACCGAATTGAGAGCAGCAATAACTCAACAAAACGAACTATTAAATACGATGTTAAACTACTGACAACGGTGCTGACAAAGTTTGCGAGCAAATTATTCACGTCCTATCGATTAGCACTATGGAATTCAAACGGCTTAGGCCAGCACCGCCAGGAACTGGCGTATTTTTAAACAAAAAAAAAATATATACACCGTTGTGGTGGCAGAAACGCACTTTACTCACAGGAGCCACATCAAATTCCACGGGTATAAACTTTATAGCACCGAACACCCTGATGGAACTGCGCGTGGAGGAACAGCGATCCTCGCAAAAACAACCATCAAACATAATCTATTACCACCCTTTGCCAAGGACTACTTACAGGCAACCAGTATAGCCGTCGAAGATGCGAAGGTCGGACCTATTGTAGTAGCTGCAGTATACTATCCACCACGACACAATATAAAATACCACCACTTCATCGAGTTCTCCCAAAGCTTGGGTCTTCAATTCTTAGCTGGCGGAGATTACAATGCTAAACATCCCCTATGGGGATCCAGACTAATTACAACTAGAGGCAGAGAACTAATACAAGCGTTGACAGCACTAAATTGTAACCATCTTTCAACAGGAAAACCTACCTACTGGCCAACTGACAGAAACAGAATCCCAAGCGTACTCGACTTTTTCGTAACTAAGGGAATAGCCAAAACCTTCACACACACACACATACACGCGCGCGCGCGCGTCCGCATGCACACACATAGACACACACACACACACTGAAACGAATTTGGATCTGTCATCTGACCATACTCCAGCAATGGTAACACTGAGTAGTGGAATTATAAATCCTGTCAAGCGACCGACACTTCACAACAAAAACACAGACTGGCCTGCGTTCTGAGACATAATCGACAAATGTATTAACCTAAAAGTACGTCTAAAAACCGAATTCGATGTAGATGAGGCCACCGAACATTTCATCCAATTAGTTCAAGGGGAAGCATGGGAAGCCACCCCGGATGCAACTACTAACCACACGATCAAAAGATATCCTGATGGTATAAAGCAAGAAATCGCTGATAAAAGAACAAGGAGACAGTGGCAGCTCAGCTGAAGCCCAACTGATAAACGATGATTAAATAGGCTATCCCAACAACTGAAAAAACTTATCATTGATTACAATAGTAACAATGTGGAACAATATCTAGTAAACCTAACAAATGTGGCTTCTACGGGCTACTCGTTTTGGAAGGCAACCAAACGAATCAACCATGCACAAAATCACATACCCCCTATCAGGAAAGCCAGTGGAGAATGGGCTCAAAGTAACGCCGAAAAAGCCGGAATATTTACAAAACATCTCGCTCGGGTATTTATTTCTTTCCCAGCTCAACAACACGATGGAGATGTCCACGACTTCCTTGAAAGCTGCCTACGTATGGATCTACCGATCAGGCATATTTCTTTTGTGGAAGTAAGCGGCACGATACACAAAGAGGTTAATGCGAACAAATATCCTGGATACAACCTGATCATCCTCAAGAAACTACCAAAGAAGGGTATAGTATTTCTGACCAACCTGTTTAATGCTATTATTCGTACATCATACATACCTAGCCAGTGGAAAGTCGCGCAAATTACAATGATCCAGAAACCTGGCAAACCACCAAACGAAATTAAGTCGTATCGACCCATAAGCCTGCTACCATAACCTCAAAGCTATTCGAAAAACTACTACTCAGAAGAATCCAAGTATTGATCTACGAGCGAGGCATTGTCCCGGAACATCAATTCAGATTTAGATCCAAGCACTTAACGATAGCGCAGGTTAATCGGGCCTTTAACGTGATACATAACACGCTGGAACGAAAAGAATACTGCTCTGCAGCTTTTTTCGATATAGAACAGTCCTTCGACAAAGTGTGGCACCCAGGTATACTCTATAAAATCAAAAAGCTCCTACCGCGGTACTACCTTCTATTGAAGTCTTACCTAATCAACCGTAAATTCCAGGTACGGTGTGGAGTTGAGCTATCACCTCCCTTCCCAATACGAGCAGGAGCTCCCCAAGGAAGCGTCTCAGGAGCAGTACTTTACATGCTGTTTACAGCCGACCTGCCTGTAGCCTACGACACCATCGTCGCTACATTTGCCGCTGACACAGCCATCTTGGCAACTCACGAAGATCCAGACGTAGCCCCAAAAACACTATAAACTGGGCTTAACAAAGTCCAAAGATTGCTTAAAAAGCGGCGAATCAAGGCTAGTAATGGCAAGTTATGCACATCACCGTCACTATGAAGAAAAAGGAGTGCCTAACGGTAACACTCAATAACCAGCCTCTTACGAAAGTCGAAAAAGTGAAGTACCTAGACATGCTCCTGGACCACAGGCTAACCCGGGCAAGCCATATCAAGAATAAGATGAAACAACTGGATCTACGCTAAAAAAATGTACTGGCTCATAGGAAGGAGATATAAGCTATCCCTGTATAATAAAGTCCTTATATACAAAACGACATTAATGCCAATCTGGACCTACGGCATCCAGCTCTGGGGTACAACCAGTAACTCCAACATCGATATCCTTCAGAGATTCCCATCCAAAACGCTGAGAATCCCAACAGATCCCCCATGGTACGTCTCCAATGCCACACTGCATAAAGATCTGGGGATTGGCACGGTCAAGAAGATAGCCCATAAGCTCTGCACCGATTACGAGAAGCGACTCGGAAACCACCCGAACGCGATGGCATCCAGCCTGTTGGATAGAGGACTAATCGCAAGGAGATTAAAACATTTTAACCAGTGGATCTGCAAGAGCGATTCCGTACAAATTATCCGCCCAAAACTAAAAAATCCTTACCAAGAAAAATAGACCGGCGTGCATCATAGAATGCACCCTTTACTTCAACACTTCCTACCGTTTATCAAAACTAATAAATGTGCTTATTGCAACAGCTTTTAGTTTCACGATAATGTAGTTAAATAATATAGTTAAATAAAAAAATATATGAAGTAAGCTCGAGCACACCGAGTACAACCAAATTCAACGAGACCAACGAGTTAAACAACGTGGGGCTCGACATCTGTCATCCGCAGCAGTTCAGTTGTCATCAGCAGTAGTTCAGTTGTCGGCAGCAGTCGTCAAAATTGAGAACAACAGCCAAGCTGTCGAGTATTAACAACACAAGAGTAACAGGTTAGTGGGTTCCCTACGATTCCCTTCCTATCCCAGATTCCATTTTTATAAAAATGGCAGAGCTAAAAGAATTAAAAGCGAAGCGTAGGAGCATAAAGGCTCAAATGATTCGTTTAAAAAACTCTCTTTAAGCAGAAATTACAGCAACGGAAGCACAATTCTGAGCACTCAAAATGGAAGAATATTTCAACAAGTTTGAGAAAGTTCAGACAAAAATCGACGAACACAGACTAGCACAACGACCAAAAGAGTGCAGAAGATGAGTACATTGCAGAAATTCAACAAGACTGGGACGCAGAAAGAACAGTTTTCGAAACGGTTTATTACGCAGCAGCTACAAAAGCAAAAGAGTATATCGATGGAGCACAACAGCAAGTAATACAAGTTCATCGGCACCAGTAGTTACAAGGTCAGCAGCAAAATATAAATCATAGAAATCCACAAGAACGAAGCTTAGAGATTAAACTTCCGATTATGAAATTACCAGAATTCCAAGGAGATTATGAAGAATGGCTTCTTTTTAAAAATACATTCACCTTAATGATCCATGTGACACATGCGGAAGGGATGAGAGCATAATATTTACGTTTCCCTCTCTGTTGCCTACGCCTAGCGCAATAGCACGGGATGAGGGTAAAAAGGGGTAGTGCGTGGGAAAGAGTAGAATTAAGAAATTGGCACGATATATCGAAATTAAGGAATAATTCGACAGACTTGGTGTACGATTGACACTATGTTGCTATGATTTGAATATGCTCGCGGAACGTACGCAAGTTCCGTTTAATGCTGTTACGCGTCTTAATCTTAGATTTATACATATAATACGCTTCTGACGACAAACGAAAATAGAATAATCGAGATGAAAAAAACCTAGATGAGCGAAGGGACATTCGCTAGGATGTAACACATGACTGTGCTGGTCTGACACCGATACAAAAATTCCAATATTTGCCAAGTGCACTCGGGGGCGAAGCTTTACAAGTTATCGGAGGACTAGAAACCTCTGCGGAGAATTTCGAAAATGCATGGGATTTGTTGACAAAAAATCATGAAAATGCATAGCTATTGATTAATACTCATCTCAATAAATTCCCGTCCAGAAATATTGTCATGGATCCAGTTCGATTCGGACTAGGATCCTGTTTTCTCAATCGGGATCCAGTCCGACATCGGATCGGATCCGGAAGTGAAATGTAACGCTCGCAAATTGGATTCCAACTAGGATCCTGATCCGGATCTATTACGGACTCTAGTTGGAATCCAAATAGAAATTGTGCTCCGGATCCAGGCTAGAATCCCTAACTTCAAGAACAGGATCCAGTTCGATATCGAGGCAGATTCCAGAGATAAAAATCACCGGGAGGTGATTTATCCCAGATCGTCCCTTGTTTTTGAAGTTAGGGATTTTTACACTTTTGTGAGGTGGTTTTCACATTAATTCTTGGAATTACATTACATTTAGTAGTATTGGCTGGAGACACTCCAGGTTTTCTGAAAATATTTATTCAAGGACTTATAAAAGATCGGGAAAAGATTGGTGCTCCATCATAACTATCAAATCCTATTTATTTAAATCACAATATTTTTATCAAATTTAATTATATGTAATAAAAATCTTTAAGAAAATAATTATATATTAGTAAAAAATATTTGGTTTTTAGAGTCTTTTGAGAAAACTTTTTTTTAGTTGTGGGCAATGGTTCTTTCGTTTCGTCCTTTTCGTCCATCCCAATCTTTTGCATTGGAAATTGCGCTTCCAGCGCATTTCCACACCAAATTGTCGCTGACCGGTGTCCCGTCCGGGAGCGTATGGAAATTGACGAGCACTTCTGTAAATTAATCAATCAATTATAAGGATGATACGTTCGGGTAGGCAATTTCAATATAAGCAATAGTCTAGACTTTAAACGAGACAGTACCTTTCACACTAGTCCCAAAGTTTGTTGCTTTCAATAAACTTTTTTCTGCTATTTTTTTTTGTGCTGTAAATCCGATAGCCATAGTCCGTGAGAAAAACTTTCTTAATATCGTGGTCAAGCTCTTTGTCATGTTGTTGTTTCTATCAAGCAACGTCTTTAGTGATGAAATCTGTAAAATATTCCAAGTGATGGATATCAATACTGAGAAGTTTCATTTTTTGCTTCTTTTATCGAACGCAAAAATACATCAGATATTTTTTAAATCATTAATGAATATTTTTATTTTCATTTGGCTTAACATTAAACTACTGAAAGTTCAACGAATTAAGCTTGAAATCACTAACAAGGAGACGGCACGACCGTGGGGTCGGGGATTTGGCCGAATTTTTTTGTGGTGAAAGAGGACCCCTAGCACCTCACGTGGTTACAGTAGTAGGACGCACTACTCGGAAAATTCCGAGAAAAATCGATTCAAAGTTTCTTAGGCGCCTTATGAGTTTAAAATGTCAGGCACTTGTCGAGCCGCCGTCTAGTCTAGACGGTTAGGGCTCGATCTTTTACGCCGGACGTCTCGGGTTCGATTCCTTGTTCAGATCTTTTTTTTTGTTATCCCAACAATACGATAATTACAACTGCGGTTTTTGTATATAACTATTATATGAATAAAAATTTAATTTTTCCTAATCGACTTTGATATTCTCATTAAAAACCCAATGTTCCTCCTCATATACTTTACAATGAAAAATAAAAAAACCCACCGTTATGAATTGTTTTATTGGAAAAAAATGAAAATAATTTTTAAAAATGTAAATAAATTTTAAAAAATAATGTAGGGATGGGAAACGTTTTGAATAATTATTGAGATGACAAAAAAAAAAGAAAAAAAAAATAAGACCCGAAGGAGGAATGGAGCCGGAGACCGCCGGCGCAAAAGACCGAGCTCTAACCGTCTAGACTAGACGGCGGCTCGACAAGTTCCTAACATTTTAAACTCATAAGGCGCCTAAGAAACTTTGAATCGATTTTTCTCGGAATTTTCTGAGTAGTGCGTCCTACTACTTTAACCACGTGGGGTCCTCTTTCACCACAAAAAAAATCGGCTAAATCCCCGACCCTACGGTCGTGCCGTCTCCTTGGAAGGCTTTAAAAGTATCTAAATGTCTAGATGTTTCTAGACTTGTATAATCAAAATTCTTTTACAATCATATCCTTTAGTTGCTACATTGAAAAAAAAATTCGTACATCTAACCAAAATTCAGTTGGTTTAACAAAATGTATCTTGAAATACGTTCAACTTAATTTTTGATTGGCATAACAAACGTTTTGTTAATCTAACTGATAGTTTTAGTGGTGTAAACTGTAGCTTATTTAGCATGCCTGAGCAACTGTTAAAACAACAAAATTACGAGACAACAAAATGCATTTTGCACACACAACGATTTATTTTTCTCAGTGTAAGAATAGCTAAGTTTTAATTTTTTTATACCTTATTGTTATTTTCAATATTTAAGCTGAGCAACTTACTAGGATTTCGTTCATCTCTGAATCCTCTCGTAATTTCCGATCAAAATTTTGGAACTCCTCCGATGTCGCAAACGGCAAGTGCAGTTTATATTTTGTGTCTAGTTGCTCCACGGTGGTTTTCTCTGGAAGGACCTCTAGTTTCGTCGTTATTGCGTCATGCAGTGCATTTATGGCTGCGGTATTTGCTTCGATGTCAATGCTCAAGCGCTTCAAGCCTTTTAGCAGAAACAGGGTGTCTGAAAATATATGAGAGCCCATATTTTAAAATAAAATATTTTATAAGATAACACAATCAATATCTCTCTATTAAGCACGATCGAATATAAGCGATGTAAAATTCGAAAAATAACGGTAAATATATATATTACTAATTACCGGACAATTCGCTCTAAAAACAAACCTGACGATAAATTGTTTCCTGTACTGTCAAATATTTTTTGTTTTTCGGTGGTACCTGGCAACTGCGAGGAAGTCCCTTCTCGCCCGTTATTGTTGTTTTTTTCACCTATTGTAAAAAAGTAATAAGACAAAAATCACGTAGTGCGATGCGCGGAATATATTCATGTGTACATACGTTTTTTGTTTTTTTTCATTGTCAATGTTTTGTTGAGCGGTTGATAGCACGCAGTTGTTATTTCCATCGTCTAAATCAGTAGTAACTAAAGCAGATAATCAGAAAATGACAGATATAAGATTATTATTACATAATCATTAGAGTATAAGAATAAAAAGTGAAACAGCGTGCTGACATAAAAATGAGGGAGGCACAGCTCGTAAGATGAAAAGATTCATTATTAGGAAGTTTGTTTTCCAATTTTCATATTACAGTGTGACTGCAAGATACCGACATACAATGCTTTTCATGAGACATAAAATAAAAATTTTGCGCAGTTAATGGGATCGCAGACTTGAGGTTATAGCCTAATCGCATTCGCCGTCAACGACGAGTTCCCGATTTTTGAAAACACGTACACCAGTTCTTAATTTGATAAAATTGTGCATAAAAAATATACAAGAAAATGGACTGATCATTTTTCAATCTTACAAAATGATCAATGGATTTTTTTGTATAATTTTGTCTGCACAGTTTTTTCAAATTAAGAACAGGAGTACGTGTTTAAAAAATCAGGGACTCGTCATTGACGGCAAATGCAATTTGATCATAACCTTAATTCTGCGATCTCACAAACTGAGTGAAATTAAAATTTTTTTTACCATAAAAAGGGTTATACATATTCAATTACATCACCTACTATATTTTTTACTTATCACTGTACCTCAACCTGTCAATCGACACTTTTCATGGTACAAAACAACAAAAATGCCTAGCAGTTGAGATCACAGAATTGAGGTTATAGTTAAATTGTATTGGCCGTCAACGACGAGTTCCTGATTTTTCAAAACACGTGTACACCAGTTCGCAATTTGATAAAATTGTGCATAACAAAATAAACATAAATCGACTAATCATTTTGTAAGATCGAAAAACGAACAGTCGATTGTTTGGTATCATTTTTTATGCACAATTTTATCACATTAATCACCATGAAAAGCATTATGCATATTCGATTGCATGACCTACTTTTTCTTTACCTATCACTATAGGCCTCCGAAGTAACTCTTGTGGCGCACCCTTGCGGCGAGTTTTGGCAAAACTTGGATTGGTTTTCGTCTGCTAGTGCAGTATGCCGGTCGCCATTTTAATCAGGTGTTTGCGTGAATGACAGTACCGCGTGTGATATTTACGTTGTAAAAACAGCGTAAACAAGCATTATAAATTAATAAACGTGATGGGTACTCGATCGGTTGAAGGCGCTAATCGCAAATGTTGTGTTGAGGGTTGTCCCCACACGGAAGCGAGGAATCCAGAACTCCATTTTTATGGTTTTCCGAATCGACGTTGCTTTTAGGGCGAAAGGAAGTCATGAGGATACATTGAAATCCGCAAGTAATCGTTATTACTTCCATCACACTATTTTATTTTATTTACAAGCACATTCCATTTACAATGTAAGATCTCCAATCGATGATGCTTGCTCAAGCCTAGCTCTTTCGGGTTTGTGCCGGTTTGACTTAACCGCCATGCGCCAATCCAAGTTTTGTCACCGGCAGCCGTTACGGGGCGCCACCACGAAAGTTACTTCGGAGGCCTATAGCAAATCCATTCAATCGAATCACTTACCTAAATCAACGGCTTCCGAAAAAAGCAACCATGGGTCACTTTCCCGAGATTCACCCGTAGCTGATTTTGTTTGCTTGATGTTCTTGCTTGTACGGGTTCAGACTCATCAGAAGACTCGTTGAAATTGTCCAGATTTTCTTCTGCGGCTTATAGAATAGAAAAGAAAATGGAAATTAGCAAAATTATACTTCTGTTTTTTGTTTTTAGTTCTTTCGTAAAGAACTAAAAACAAAAACAATGAGATGGTCTTAAATAAAAAGTTAAACCATATTGAAGATTTTTTGAAACAATATTGGAGATCATATATTACATGACTAAAAGAAATTGTATCCTCACCATCGCATGTCCAATCGTCATTGAAAGTTTGTGGGATATCAAAGCGTTCTTCCAGACATTTTTTCAAAAGTCTATTCGTAGTTTCCTTTGCCTTCACTGCCCCGTCTACGTCACAATCGGTCGTATATGCGAAGGATGAAGTTTTTAGTTTATCCAATCGTACAAGAGCTTCCTCGTATGTATCTATAAGAGAAATAAGTTAGTAAACGGACCAAATGGAATTCACCGGTCCTTAATTATAATGTAACAAAGGCTTCATGCGAACATGCTATTGTAGACACTTTTGAAGAGAACTTTGGTGCCCGGAAAGTGTGCATCTCCATGTGCTGTGATCTAAGAGTTAGGACTCGTAGATCTTTACGAAGAGGTTTTTCTTGAACATGTGATGTGTAAAATGCCACATAGAAATTCTCGACTCTAAAACACATATGAATCTCCGAGTACTCTTGTTGTCGATCTTAGAAGCCATGCGCTGGGCTTCGCAAGTCTCCACAGGGTTGACAAAAAGCATCTCTGCAGTACTTTGTATAAATAAACCTTGCTGCGAAGGTACAAGGAGACTTGCAAGGCTCAGCGCATCTCCTTGTACCTGCTGCGAAGGTACAAGGAGACTTGCTAGGCTCAGCGCATGGCCTCATAGTAGTAGCGCATGGCCTAGAGTACGACAAGAGTACTCAGAGATTCATATTTGTTGTAGAGTCTAGAATTTTCTATTTGGCATTTTTCACAGTACATATTCAAGAAAAACCTCTTCGAAAAGGTCTATAAGTTCTAACTTTTAGATCACAGCACATGGAGATGCACACTTTGCAGACTTTAAAGTTCTCTTCACAAGTGTCTACAATAATATGTTTACGTGAAGCCTTTGTTACAGTATAATCCTAAACGGATGCTATTTCGGGTGAAATTTTAGAACAGTCCACTATTTAGATTGCGAGATAATGGGTTTTAAAATCCCGAGTACAAATGATTGTATATACTAAGATACAATCGTATAAAAATGATATACAATCATATATATTTATATACAGGTTTATATATAATTGTATATAACTCTATACATTCGTATATATAATTCGATATAAATGTACTCCCATCAAATTTGATTTGATACAATTATACATAGTTCTGTATATATGGAGATGCTATTTTTATAGGGAGTTCATATAATTAGATATAGTGTTGTATATAATTATATATATACGTGAAAATTTTATTTACGGTATATAAAATTGTATATGACTGTATATGAGTATTTCTATTTTCTTTTGAAATACATATAATTGTATATATCTTTGTATGGCTTCATATATGATTAGATATAGAAAGTTTTCTTTGGTTTTATTCGTGCATGGAAGCAGGTAAATAAAAAAATTGTTTAATAAAAGTTAACAAATTATGTATTGATGCAATATATTTACCAAATTTGATTACAACCCGAGTAAAAATGAATATATATAAACATATATAATGGTATATTAATTGATCATATACAATTTTATACCAAAATTGGCCCGATAGAATTTTATATATTTGTATATAAACGTATACAATTGTATATGCTAATATACAGTTATGTACGATAGTATATGAATATATAGAAAATTTTATCGGGCCAATTTTCCTATGCAATTATATATGATCAATTAATATACAATTTCATATACAACATACATTATATATAATAATATACGATTGTACATTATTATCATTTATAGGATTTTATATTTGTTATGCATATAGATAAATCTGTATATAATATATATGCATAACAAATATAAAATCCTATAAATGATAATAATATACAATGGTTTATTATTAAATATAAAGTATGTTGTATATCAAAATGGATATCAATTGATCATGTATAATTGCCCGAGTAAAAATAAATATATATAATCATATATAATTGTATATTAATTAATCATATACAATTGTATACAAAAATTGGCCCGATAGAATTTTATATATTTGTATATAAACGTATACAATTGTATATATTGTATACACATAATTTTTCGAAAAAAAAATATAAACACAATGGAATAGTACGACGAATTATGGGACCTGACTTTCGGTCAATCCCGACCCTGCAGTGTTAAAAATTGCAATCCCGAGTAAAAATGAATATATATAATCATATATGATTGTATATTAATTGATCATATACAATTGTATACAAAAATTGGCCCGATAGAATTTTATATATTTATAACATTTATAATATACACATTTTTTTTAAATAATATATAAAAAAATTTAATATATTAAATTTTTTTTTAATTTAAATTTTATATTTTAATATATTTAAAATTAAATTTTAAATATTAAAATATATTAAAATTTTTAATTAATATGTAAAATTTTTATATATTTATAATATATAAAAATATATAAAATTCGATAGAATTTTA
>OX101794.1:5520241-5664851 GCA_944452715.1 Ophion slaviceki | reverse complement strand
AAAAATAAATACGTGGAATGTGAATAGCTCCGCGCCTCTATAGTTATTGAATATGTTACATTTATTACACTATATTACGTACTATTTGTGCATTCTGTCATCGAACGTCAGCATAGATAAGCAAGTCTGAAAGAAACGGAATAAAATAAATAAAACGAGACCTTCTGCTATTTTATTGACACAGAAACGAAAACAAGGAAATCTCTGGTGGACGTTTATTTTTCCTAGTTTTTCGATAGACCGTCGTTCCTGCTGTTTTGACATTTTTATTCGAGACACCTTGTACATGCGAGCCTCACAATACGCTCATGTGCTGTTCGTCTCGTTTTTTTTTCTTCCTTGTGTTATTTCAGAGGAAAAGATGGTTTGTGCCGCTGTGACAGAACTGTTTTGCTTCTTGTGCCAATACGACAGTTGCCGTTGCTGCGCGGTGGGTCTGCGAAACCGGCACGTACATACAATTCCTTCTTGTTAGCAGGAAAAATGGGTATACGCAATAAACATAAATACCATTTCCAACTAAACCATATATCTGCGTAGAATGATGAAAATCACGTTGAGTGATCGTAAGTATTGAGTAAGTGATGTAATTTTCGCTTGGCCGCGATTATACAATAGCTTGACATTTAACGATGTGCGTTAAATGGACTAAAAATGAGTACATCTAATGACGTGCATGCACGTTCCATCTCTTCTAGCACTCACATATAGGGGTGTATAAAAATATAGACACAAAATAATGCACGTCAAACTGGCATGAATCCCGTCATATGTTAATGCATTCTGTATCTGTATGATTCCAGTTAATCCTTTTTTTTGTTGCAAAGCCAACCGAGCGTCACTTTTCCTCGTGACATTATTCTGAAGCCGCGTTGTTACGTGAAAATAAAGCATGATCGATCGAAAAATAAATGTCCAAAACGCGGGCTTATTGCATAGCCGAACGAGGAAGAACAAAAAAAATATGTGAGAAAAAAATTCCGTAACTCATCCTTCCACAATGAGGATCGGTGGACGAGCCGCTGCATGAAGGGCCCAAAGTCTCGTGTTGGACCAGCGACGACGAAAATGCGTGAAATAAATCCTTCTGAGAGGCTATTAAGAGATCAGGGTGGGTTTGAACGGTAATGCCGAAAAATATTAACCAGAAGAGGGTGAAAGAGAGAGAGAGAGAGAGAGAGAGAGAGAGAGAGAGAGAGAGAGAGAACGAGGAAAAGAGCTGTAAAGCCATCGAAAGAAAATATTGCCGTCTCGATAATGAGCGACCGGTTTCAAATCAGTGAAATTCTCACTTTTATGGCCTAACTCTTTTGTCCGGATGTCTAAAACCCTTGTGAATAGTGTCTAAAACTCCAAACGAAATGGCGACTTGTTAACGTTGAGCGTATTTTAAGGCTTGTTGTGCACAAAGCTCGAGTCCGTTATCCTCCCTAAAGAATCACGAAGGAACGACGAGTCGTGAACGGCAAGAGCCTGGCTAATTCGTAATTGGTTGTGGAATATGGGAAATCGTTTGTAAGTACTAATCCGGTAGAGGCAACGAAAGTTGTAAGGATCACACGGACAACTATAGACAGACGCAAAATCGGCGTCGGTCATTTTTCCACGCGGGAACATGCTTTAGCATCATAAGAGAATCATTGAGAAATACCTTGAGAAATACTCGCGAGGACCACCCCGTCATGGTATGCCCTAATAAAATCCTTACCTACCGGTCGATCCGCAATTTTTCGGAAGAGAGCCCACATATTCGTCGTCTAGTGGTGCGGCTCCATTGACGCTCTCGGGCGTTATTATTATTACAATAATCATTTGATGTCAGCCAAATGTCACAGCCGACGTTTCCAGACTCGGGCAATGTTAAAAATACCCCAGGCTTTAAAAATTCACCAGGACGAGCATCAAAGGATGCACAAAGTGGTTTTCTTTCATTCCCTCTCTTATGCTGCGGCCCTTTCTTCTTGCCTCTTTGACAGTCCATTCCTCCTCGTCTCATGACGCGATTCCACGAAAAATAATTAACGAAAGGAAATAAAAGAGAAAGCATTACAAGAGCTTGAGAGGATGGCCGGCATGGCCCTCGGAGAGACGCAAGCACACATACGAAAGCGGCCGAGGCAACAAAATGGGAATATAACGGTGCGATGTCGTTTTGTGGTCAGCTCGAAGATTTCGCGGGTTCTCAATCCTTATGCGATTCCAGCTATTCTCTTTGCTCCGGGAAATCAGGCGGGCAGACCTGGCGATCTCGTTCACTTAAATTAAAATTAGCATTCTTTCGCGAAGAACCGACGGTAGTGGTCCTTCGGTCGACGTGCAGCCGAAACCATCAGCCCCGTCAAGCCGAATCGACTCGAGCCATAACTTGGATGGGTGACCGGCTAGCGACGTGTTGGTTTGCACGCTGGCTACTGAGCAAGAGACAATTTTCGTCTTTGTTCGGTAACTCAATTCCATACAGCAAGTGCATCGGTGGCTGTGCGCAACGCTCCAGGACATCTATCAAGGGCAGTGACAAGTCTGGGGTGAAAAGTAAAGGGATCGTAAAATTGAAAGGCGTCCGGAGTACCATTGGAAAATAATACTCACTTCGATAGATCGTACGAATTTAACGATTGGACGGACGGAATCGAGTTGGTTAGCCGCACGGTTGGGAACCCAGCAGCGGTGAGGTACCACCGCGATTATGACGACGACCAAGAGTTGAACTCGTCCATTGCGTGAAACGAGCGAACGTGTATTGCGTGAGCGGGAGTTTTGAGTTACGTTTGTGGCTCTCCGGGCGTCGTTTCGCGCTACCTTCGATCAACACGGATGGAAAACAACAGCCGGGAAAGTGAGAATGAATCTTGTAAGGACGCAAGTGCGCCGGGCGGTTTATAACCGCAAACTGATTAAACGCGGTCGAATACCACGCACCGACGCTCCTTCGGCTCTCTTATGGTTCCTCGTGTATGAGACACAGCACGTGTATGTTGATGCTTGACGGACGCCAAGTTCGAGCTCGCGGCCGGAAAAGGAACGAGGTTTGATCAATCATTTTTTAACAATAAAATAGACTACCAAAAATAAAAATAACAAAAATTAAAACACGACAAATATTTTTTCCAGAGAACTCTTCGTTAATTCGGATCGGAGTAAAAAACGCAGTTCGGAAAAATCATCGCTATCTAACGAATCATGCCTCGTATCAATATTTTCCCGATGAAAGTGATAAGTCGTTCGAAAAATTACGCATCACACTTCGCCAGGTTCATTCTTACCGAGCACTTTGGACCTTGTAGCGGAGTTGAAAAATTTAACTGTCAGATAAAAGGAAGAAAAAAGAGCCGGTGTATCAGGCCGGGTACACCATTTCCGAAGTCCATGAGTATTAAGTTCTAATGTACACATTACACTCGAAAATAATCGAGATTCTCGCCAGATCCGGAGACATACCAGACGGATTCGAATGTGTATAGGAAAATTATTCTTCCAGGTAATACCGCCAATAGGAAATACCATATTGTCACCCGCACTAATATACTAATCTCCTCTTGTTCGGTCAGATTCGAGGAAAAAATCAACATATTTACATTAACTTTATCCGTAATTTCTCGTTGTACCGACTGACCTCATTTCGCGCGCTAATTGTTTTTCCGAGACCGAAGCTACCGAGCGCCGTCGTCACGGGTCCTCGTCGAGTGGTAATGCGATCTGTTCGTGTCCGAGGTACCAGGGGAAAAAGGTACGAAGAATGTTGGGTGCTTGAGATCACGGTAAACATTACCTGCATTCTTGAACGGTAAAAGTCTGGGCCATTTGCATTAACGGACGGAAAATGTGGGTACTGACAACGCGACCCGACGTGTTTGGATTGCGCAGTAATTTTTTTCTCACAATGTTTTGCGTCTCGAGGATACACTGCCAGATTTGGAGAAAAAAAAAGTACCAAGTCATGGAGAGATGCAATACAGGAGGTATATCTCTCAGATCTCACCGTCTTCTTCAATTTAAGGGGGGATTGTCTTTTTTTTCGCAAAATTTACCGCTTTTTGGGAATTTTTTTGTGAAGAAAGTATACAACGGAAAACTTGTGAAACTTGGCATATAGTTTTATTGATCTGTTTACTACATACAAAAATTTTTTTAAACAATTTCATAAAAAAATCCGCCTCCCACCCCCCTCGACGCGCGATGGTCCTTTTTTGATGGTGTGCACGATTACAGCCTTCACGTTCATCCTGCAACAAAAACCCAAAAAGCATTTTACTTTAGGCACATATAGCTATCGTTCGATGAAGGGAAAAAAAAAATTGACGATTTGGTGACGTTTTGAACTTGAAGTATCGATTTTTCGAAAAAAATTGATCGATTTTTTGTTATAAATAAAAAACTATTAAACGTATTGCTTTTTTGCTTCATCAAACGATAAAAGGATGTCAGCTGAGCATTCTGTCCAAATTTGAAGGCAATCGGTTGAATAGTTTTTGAGAAATCGTGCACACCATCAAAAAAGGACCATCGCGCGTCGAGGGGGGTGGGAGGCGGATTTTTTTAAGAAATTGTTTAAAAAATTTTTTGTATGTAGTAAACAGATCAATAAAACTATATGCCAAGTTTCACAAGTTTTCCGTTCCGTTATCCCAAATCCTATCGCATCCCCATAGCGATGTGATAAGGAGACCGCACGTAGGGAGTCCACATTGAAAATCCAAGCGAATTTCACGCTCTTCCCCGATCGACGTCACCTGAGAATTTTTTATTTGAAATTCCCGACCAAAATTTGTCGGGTCGCCAAGAAAAAATATCTTTTCATGATCTCGTGCCGAAATTTCTTGGGGAATCCTAAGATGCACTGACATCTCTACAGGGTTTTGTTGGGGACACCAGCGTAAGGAGTCCTCATTGGGATCCAATTGGATTCTGCACTGTTCCCCGATGAATGCCGTTTGAGAATTCCTACCACGTTTTAATCGAAAATATTTAAAAAGTCACAAGAAAATAAACTCGGCGTGTTGAAACGTAACCTGCACGTTTGGTGAGCGTGTGTCGCAGTATTATGACAAAGTGCAGTCAAATAATTAACGTGGTAATAATTTGAGTGGCTTGTCAGTGATGCGATTAGAATTAATTTTTTCATACAATACCTGCTCGAGGAATTTATACTTTTTTGAGATAAGATTCATACCTTTTTTTAAGAATCACTCATTTTGTACAAGAAATCTATTTATTTTGTGTAGATAATTCTACTTACAAAATGCGATGGGATCGATAAAAAATCGTGTCGGACTCTGTTCGATACCGTGGGAATCCACTAGCATTCAAACTGAATTCATACGTTCGATTCCAATGGGGAATCCCGATTAAAATCAAGTGTAACGGGCGTGACGTTTTAGTACAGGGATCCAATTGGATGACCCATTGGATCCCTATCAGGAAGTGGGCACAAGTATGGGAATCCAATTGGATAACGACGAAAATGGCTGCAGGGGACGTCTGCTTGTGTTGCCTGTCGCAATCCACCCCCAGAATTAATTGACTTATTTCGGAAACGAATACCTCCAACGTTATCTGATACTACAGTGGGAGCCGTCACGTCGCAAACTCGTCACAGGGACTTTTCCGAAAATGTCTCTTCTGCCGTACATCTTTTTGGCAATGCGTCGTCACAGGGCTGTGGATGTCTAAAAAACAACAGCCCACTGCCCGCAGTGACGCAACTGCAAAATACAATATATTTACTACGAGTCTCGCCAAATATCAGGATGTTGGCCTTGCTCTTCTTCTCCCGTTAATGTTTCGCGCGCGCGGAGCAAGCGACGGGAGATTGAGAACCATGTGAGAGCGAACGATAAGAGAATTTCATACGCGATTCAATCTTGCGGCCAGCAGAGTCTCGGTTATTCAGGCCGGTAGGTACGTATGACTCTTGCCAGGAATCGAGCCACAGAAACATTGCGTCGGAGATGTGGTCGCGAGTCTCGTTGAAACTCCCTTGCTATGCGTATATGAGCCCAAGAGCGATTATTCGCCACGTCGCCTGTCCAGCTATACGACATTTCGCACCGTAGTGTAATATAAAGCCACCAGTCGTTCTCGTTTCATTGAAAATCATTCGGGTTTGTTTATACATGGTCGGGTTTTATCGCTGATGGATGCGATACGAGTGCGCGTTATGATCCCATATATCCCCCGGGTGCTTTATTGTCTTTGATCTCAGCCAAGAAATCTCCCCGGCGATCATCAGCTGCGGGAGTTAACCTCCGGTAACTTTAGTGAATGCAGAAACGATTTTATCGCGATTCCCCCGCCGATTCTTCCCTACGGAATAGTCCGTCAAACGCCGGCGATCAAAAGGGCGTAACTCGCGTTACTGTCTTCATCAAACCCCCGGGCTGACGGCGTTTCGTTTGCTGCAACGCTGACGGCGTATAGCTAGTGAGTGGAAGGTTGCAAGGCGATATCTATGAAACGTAAACGAAGATAAAGTTGACACGTCAAATATACATGGCCGACATTATAGTCCGTATAACACAGGCACCTGTATTTCTCTCTCTCTCTCTCTCTCTCTGTCTCTCTCTCCTGAGATATCGTGCCTGTATGCCGATTTCAAGACTCTCTTTGGCCAGCTCCGTATTTATTGCAGGAAAAATAGTTGCCGATTGGTCGAGACTCCCACTCGGACTAGCGAGTGAGTCCGTGCGCGCGTTTGGAAAATCGACTGCCTGCGACTCGACGAGAACGAACCCGGGCCCAGAACAAAGGATTCGTTTCATTGTTTCGTATGATTTACGCGTCTGAGCGAAGGGACACGGGGCTGAGCAAACAGTGGTTTCCTCCGGCAGGTCATTTCCGTGCAACCTGCTGGAAGAAGGATCTAACGCGGCTGCGCACTTGTCGTTTCATTCTCCTTCTATCCCCTATCCGTCCCAGTCCGTCCGCGTCTCCCTTCTAACAGGTAATTAAGGGTCCATCCTGAATTTCATAGCCTCATTGGCCCTGACTTCTCTCCGGTTCTCGAGGACTACCATTGTACGGATCGGACACTACCGATATTGCTTTCCGGAGCTCCCGACGGCTCTTTTTTTTTTTCTCCTAGTGCCGCCAACCTTCCGCACGCCTCGAAAATTCCACTCCGTCACAATTTTTTCTCGTGCAGTCGATTTCTTAGCTGGCGTATACGCTGTTCGAGATTAACCTCGATATGGCGACCATGTTTTGCGATGATCAAAAGTCCCGCTTTTTCTTTTCCCTCCTCGAAGGAACGGAAGGTCGGAAAGGACGTTTCACTCAGTGTCGGAATTGTCGCCATCGGCACAAAGAATCTCGCCTAGAGCTGCGTTTCCAGCCAAGTGACGAAATTTTCCACGGCAATGAAAGAAACAAAGTTCTCGGTCTCGAAATTCCTTTGGGATTTCTTCCGGGATACGGGATGATACTTGTATTTTGTCGGTGAGATGATGGCATTTCAACGGACACCGTGACAAATACTCAAGTGTATACAAAATGTTGTTGACACGCGTGATATTGAAGACGTCATTTAAGGAAGACGCGTCACCGTGACCAGCACGTGAAATCGTTGTTCAAACGCACAATGATTGCGACCAATGTATCGATGATTGATTGCCAATGAAATGTTGTTGCAAGTTGTGATATTAATTATTGTATGCTTATGGCTAATGGGTACACAGCCAACCGTGCCATCTGCGGTGAATAATAGTCCGAAAAATCATCATCGTCTCGTTTCTTTTTGCATAAGTATACCTGCGACACGTCAAGGTCCATGAGCAAAAAAAATTATAAACGCACACCCGCAATAACATATATGATGAAGTGTCTTTATGCCAGTTACTATTTATCAAGAAGTATTAAATAGTCATATGGCATCCATATATGGTGATAAATGCTACAACTTTGAGTTCTTGTGTGGCCAAAAAGAATTCGACCGAGCATGCTACTACGAGGAATGTCGTACGAGGTATCTCTCTCTCTCTCTCTCTCTCTCTCTCTCTCTCTCTCTCTCTCTCTCTCTCTCTCTCTCTCTGTCTGTGTGTGTGTGTGTGTGTGTGTGCGTGCGCGCGCATGTGTACGTCACGCTGGCTCGTCGTGCCGCGAGAGTTCGTTGCGTTGATTGATAATTAATTATCATGATTCGCGCGGCGGGGGCCACAGATCGCATGGTACAGTCGTTTTGTCACCACACGCTCTATGCCCGACGGGGGCGATTCTCCGTACTCCCTCGCTCGCCCTCTCGCTCTCGTCTTCTTTCTCCCTCCTCGGTGATTATTAAATTCCCTCTCGTATTATCCGCGCAGCGGCAAAGATTTTATTTCGCAATAAACATTATTGTCCCGGCTGACGAACGGACAGAGAGATCTGTCGGTCGTCGGGCGGTTCGCTTTGACCAGACTCCATCAGTAGTGTATCGCGACCGCAACGAGACGAGATACGACATATCGCCCTCTCCCTCTCTCTCTCTCTCTCTCTGTGCGTGTGTGTGTGCGTGTGTGTGTCTTTTTTCTCTCTGCGCACACTGGCGTTACTTAGGCCTCAGCGTTTGGAGTGAAATCATCCGACCAATCTGTATTTATTATTTTGCGACATTCTAACACGAGAAACGTCAAATAAATTGTGGAACGTGCAAGGGCTCCGCTGTCCAATAAACAACAATCGCGACGATTCGAGCGAATCAACTTGCTCAAGTTGATTCGCAGCGTAAACGAAAAAAAAGATGCAAAGTGCGCTGCCTGCTGGCGGTGGATAATTAATAACAAATTGTCGTTCGACTGCGTCGCCGAATTCTTCGGTGACGCGTGCATACGTGACAATTACCAGAGACTATTCGGCCGCCGAAATGACGACGGATCGAGCCACCAACAAACGATAATTGTTAATTAGTGGTTTGAAAAACACGTTGCAACGATTCGTCGAAACAAGTGGAAAAAGTGAAATTCGTGTCAATGTGAATAATAAGCGTGAAGGGGCTTTTTTATTCCGCTTTCCAATAGGCCGACGGATCTCTTATCGCTCGTTGAATACGTCAATAGAAGAAATGCTAAAAATAATTCCATTGACCCAGAAAAAAATTGTACGGATAAAAGCCGCTCTTGGAATTATTTCAGGTGATGTAAACCTCTCTCCTCTCTCTTTGTATCTCTGATCCTCTCTGTTATCCTCCTTGTCTCTCTATCTTTAGAATAATTATTTAAATAACACTCTTTTTTGCTTGCTCCTCCGCTCCGAATCAATCCATTCAGCCTATCTTTTTTCGGTTACGAATTTAATTCGTATTATCAACTTAATTCATTCTGTACTCTCGCACTATTACGTTTTATCTCTTAATAACGTTCAAACGAGTGTCATCTGGATTTTCAAAAAGCATCGCAAGCGTCACATTTCCGACTTTCCGGTTGTATCAATGTTTTCCGGCAATTCTACGTGACTTGAACAAATTTGCGTAATCCGACCAGCTCCGTTGTTAGTTAACAGCTCATGCAAGATGAGATTTTCTGCATCCGCCCATTGCAAGATGAGACTACGTGGAAGATCAGAACCGCAATTTGCAAGATGAGACTGCGTAAGACGAGATTTTCCACATCCGCCATACTTGCAAATGCGAACATCGCTCACTTTTTATTGCCGTCAATAATCGCGCTATCAAAATAAACCTTTACGTATGCCCCTCTGCCTACAGATGCATAACTCAATACGCAACGTCTTTCGCATAGCAATGATCGTTCGGCAGC
The DNA here is from genome assembly GCA_944452715.1 of Ophion slaviceki. NCBI lineage: Eukaryota > Metazoa > Arthropoda > Insecta > Hymenoptera > Ichneumonidae > Ophion > Ophion slaviceki. The sequence goes on along the minus strand of OX101794.1, from coordinate 5,655,123 downwards.
ATAGGTGATTGACCATACTTTTCGCCAAATCTATGTGGGTCACGACCTTCACTTTCACTGCCCGATGGGAAACGAGGCTCTTCGGCGTGAAATGGAAAGAAAAATAAATAAATCGAAGAAAAAAAAACAAGGAACCACATCCATATATGCTGCTCGAGAGATGAGCGATTAAAAGTTAAAAAGAACTCTTGTTGCGAGAAGAGCGTCTCTACGAAGCCAAAAAACACGAGCTCCATGGAAGTAATCACCTGCAGCGTAGTTCCTACCGCGGGTGACGTCCATCCATTTTTGAGCCTGGGAAAGCCGGAAAACTGTAATGATTAACATCACAGTATCCCACAGGCTACCCTCTATTCCTATCATACGAAATGAGTATCTTTCCTTGCCTGCTGCCACCCCAGCTCGATCGGCGGTGTTGAGTGCATCGTGCGTGCCGTCTGGCTGCACCGATCGTATAATCCCCACGACGCTGGCACGCGTCGCTCCTCCTCACCAAAGTCACTTTGGAAGGAGGGAGCCCACAGGGCGAGCCGTAGAGAGAGGTAGCAATGGAGATAGAGGGAGACATCATCAGCACTCACAGAGAACGTTTGTCTTCGGTAGAAGCTATGAGCATTCGTATGTGTGTGACTTGCTGCTGACACGCTGTTCTATATCTCATGTCAGCCTCGATAGTCGCTTCGCTCTGCTCTATAGCGCTATCTTGCTCAACCGATATAGTCTTACCGCAACTTATTCACGCATTCTTACTGATCTCTTTTTCCCTCACAATCAGTCCTGTACTCTTTCATAGTCTGAAAATATATCCAGACAGAGATGCCCGAGATTGAGAAAGGGAAATCCACACACACTCACACACACACACACACATACACACACACACACACGCGCGCACACACACACACACACACACACACACACACACACACACACACACACACACACACACACACACGCACGCACACACACACGCACACACACACGCACGCACACACACACGCACACACACACACACGCGCGCGCGCGCGCGCACACACACGCACACACCGATATATATATAGACAGGAAAGAGTAGGGGGTATCTCAATCGTTCTTTCTCTCAAGTGCTATACACAGTAAGAATGACAGCATGTACAAACGAGCTGGAGGCACACGATATCGGCCTCACGCGCATTTACTTGCGAAGATGGACACACACAAATACACACGCGCACGCGCACACAATTATATGCGTAGTTTTGTATCCTACAGTCACATGGCAGCGTTTATGAGGTAGTAGGAGCGGTAAAGTGTGGAACAGCGAGAGGTATGGGAGGGGTGAAGGCAGAAAATACCGCTGGTGGGGAAGCCTCGTGTATGATACGGGTGGTGGGATATGCCGGTGTCGATAGGGTGGGGGTAAAACTCTAGGCGAAGAGGAGAAGAAACTCAGGCCAGGCCGCCAGGTAAGCGACGACGACTTACCACTAGTGGGGCTGACTCGCGCGCCTCCGTTTGCCACCGTTACCGATCTACTCTCTCACCGAGACAAATCTCGATTCACGCGATTGTTTTTTCCTTCTTCTCCGTTTCCCTTTTTCTTTCTCACACGTCACGGTGAATCGAGGCGAAAGCGAATAATTGTTCAAATTTATTGTCCAACGCTCTTTCTGCTCGCTGTCGAAACGCGAAGAATTTTGAAAATCCAGCCACCAGAATCGCCGGCTAGCCGGAGCCGGTTAGACGTGTGCGAGCCTCTTGGTCTCATGATTTTGTCCATCGAACAGGGCATGTCTGGATAAACAATACAAGTGCCGGAACAAAAGATAACGTCGTGTAAGTTCGTAAGTGCAAATTTGGGATTCGCACCCCCAGCCGCGCAATCTTCCCTCTCTGTCTCTCTGTGGAGTTCGTCGGCAATTTTCCGCAACTTCCAGATTATCACGTGGATCACGCCGTGGCGATAAACGCACTGGGCCGATAACTTATATTTATGTGTGGACACATGTGTCTATGGTGTTGGAGTGTTTGCTACGAAAAATTGCTTTTTTTCCCCCCTATTTCAAAGGATAGTTCTCGAGGGGATGGTAGGGACGGAAACCGTAATATATTACCGGTTTTTCCCAAGTTCTGATAACTCGATGCGAGTGTCGAGAAGAGGCGGGATTTTGTGGAGTACCTCGTGTGGCTTTCGTCCCTGATGAAACTCGCCTCGAGTGGTTCGAAGATTCAAGTGCCATCTTCGGGGCCTCTCTCACTTAGTTTGGCCCAATAATCGTGCAAATACATATACACAAATATATGTATACTTGTAGATTGAGAGAAGGATGAGGCTGGCACGCTACCGGATGCCTTACTCCTCGTCCTCATCGTCGACGAACTCTCAACGTAAAAGTGACGATACCAGTATCACGTGCAACGATTGAGAGTTTTCTCAAGTTCGTGAAATAAGGGTGCTTCGAGCCAAAGCGACACGAGGGTGCGGAGGTGAGAGATCGAGAGGATCGAGGCTTTGTTGGTTGGAGCTCTCTGCGTGTGTGCGTTTGAAAACTCGAGAAGCAACGTGACAGAGTTCAGCTAGCAATCGTGCCGTATCAGTCTCTAGACGTCTGAACAGGATTGAAAAAAAGTCAACGTAGAGAGGTCAAATTTGCCGAGAGCAAATGCAGCGCCCACAAAAGAGTTCTTCAAGTCTGATACCATCGTGGATTATTGACGATTATTTATGAATTTTCATTGAGATATTACTTCTACGATCATATCGTACACGGACGCGATCTTTTGGATCGTTGATCAAGAATAAATCGATCGATAGATTTTCGTATATGAATGCACCGACTAATGGCGCCCATTGGTCGTCCAAGTGCCTCCGCTCGTTGGATAAAGTGACTCGAGTGGAAAATAAGTGTCGATTGCCGTCGAGATTTTAATGCTGCCTTTTTTTTATATACGCCCACGCGGAAATTTCTGAGCGAACGAAAAGCCGCAGTGTCGACCGAGAGTGCTGCACGAGAAAAAGCGAAGAATCAGGATATCCGTATATTAGAATAATCTTCGTTGTTGCACAGCAGTTTAATTCGTTTTATCGTGATTGGTGGCTTGCATACAGGAGGATGCTCTTTCTGCTTCCATTGATCGTCGCGAACCGCATCGTTACGTCTGTCATTGGAGCGATTTCGTGTTGTGTGCGTTTCTTTGTGTGCGTGTGTGAATAAACGACTGCGTATTTTCACGAAGAAATTGCCGTCGGTTTGGATGTGAGGATATTGTGAAGCAGCTAAGAAGGCCAGCCCGACGCAATGCGTCGACGCTGCTGACGCTGCAACGCGCCTGGATGCGTCTCACTCTAAGCACGTGAGTCTTTTATCTCGTTAATATATTAATCGTTGTTTTTCAATGTCCGAAGCCCCGACGCTTTTGGGTGTGAGAACGAAAGGATAGTCGTGTTTGCAAATCGTAAAGAGAGAGAGAGAGAGAGAGAGAGAGAGAGAGAGAGAGAGAGAGATTTTAAAACGACGGTTTCGCTGCCATGATCGGATTACTAAAATAAACTCGTCGATCTCAGTGAGGCCGTTAACAACGTGGAACGTGTTCATCAAATTTCACAAAAACCTACCAAAGCTCAAGTATGTACGTACCCGAATTTGAACGACCCCCATATATGCCCAGACTCAATGATGTTGAAGTTTCCATCGTTGGAGTGCAACGAAATTTATTCTTCCTAATTGTTTCAATTTGTTTGACCGATTCAGGCTGTGAAGCTCACTCAAACGTTTTCATGAATTCTCATTAGAGATTTACTACTTTCATTTGCAAAAAGAGGCTTCGCATAATGATACAAATGAAGGAATGAAAATGAACAAGAATGCGCTGCATTCCAACGATGCAAACTTCAACATCATCTGACTCAATGTAACCAACGGTGACAGAGCTTGCACCGTTGGAATAGTCCGGAAATTCTTCACTTTTTTCATTATTTATTACCGCTACTATTAGGCAATCAAAAAATCCCACTGTGCAAAGTTCAACTCCGTTTTAACGAGCAGTTATACGATTTGAGACAAAAAATAATATATACATATATCAATACTCTTTGCATAGAAATCCGCAGCTGAAGTGTCTTTATTTATAGAAATATTGACTTATTATTTTTGCTATTCGATTTTAAGTCTAACTGAAATAAACTCTGACATGCATTTCTGGAAATGAGAGCTTTTGGGATCGACTAGCTTTATCGTCGCAGTTTCTCCGTGTCAAATTAAGACAGTCTGTGCACCAATCAAATTAAGTAAGAAAATGAAATCTCCAATCGGAAAACACTTTTCTTGCTCGAATTAGCATAACTGACCAATAACGCGTTTTTCAATCTGTAAAAACATCACGTATGACGTTGCGCCGTAGTTTTTTTCTTCCAAGATTTTACGACGATAAGACTCCCGAAAATGCATCTGCGTCTCGACACTAGAGCTACCCCTTTTGTACATGGTCTGCTCACTTCAGACCTGTCGGGGGGCCCCAAACCGCCGAAATATGGGTACGGACTTTTCTAAACCCTCAGGGAGCCTACACCACATCTGTGTGCGTGCGTGTCGACAGATCCGTAACGACTTTTCAAGGTGAAAAAGCGCCAGCCCATCTTAATCCGACGGTTATATAAAAGGGGCGAGACGGGAGGACGGCTTTGTACTCCACAATTCCACGGCTATATATCCCTTCTACTTTTCCTTTCCCTTCTTTCTCCATCTACGGACACTTTGTCTTTTTCTTTCAACATTGGCTCTCTTCTTATTTTTGCTTGTACATTTTCGTTCTCTGCAGCCCTCTCCCTTGCTCTCTCAAGATCTTATTTGTTCGATAATCGACTAATCGCTACTAAATCGCGCGGCCAATACGATCGAGCATACTACTTCTCCCTTGGGCCTTTCCAACCCCCTGTTCTATTAGTATCGAACGAGCTCGTACGGATTCTTCTCGTTGTTCTCTCCAAGTTGAGCCTTTGAGGTTCATACACGAAATCTATTTCGTGTATGAACGAATCAATCTATACGAGATTGATTTTTTATCTTGAGTGTGCAATTGGTTTTGGCCTAATTAAATTCTTATCGTCCTAAATGTTGTCAATGTTTGAAAAGTTGATTCACTTCACGGTATGGTGTTGAAGTTTGCATCGTTGGTGTCCAACGAAAAATCTTCTTTACCTTTCCATCCCTTTATTTTTATGACTAGCGAAACCCTTTGCCCAAGCTTGGGTTATGGAACCCCAATAGGGATCTTTAAAAATATGTCAGTGATTTTTTTGGCCTAACAGGGCTAGAAACATTCGGCAATAGGTGAGAAATATATTTTCGTTGCATCCCAACGATGCAAACTTCAATACCATTTTGCAGTGATGTTAAGCTCATGGGAACATCAAGAAAAAAATGTTCTTTGGGGATATTCGTAAACGGTAATTTTTCTGCGATATTTTGCTCGATAAATGTTGAATGGAAGTATACTGATAGAGTACATTATCAATAATGGTACGCAATTTGACCGCTTCTTTTTTATTGGAATAATGATTTGTCCATGGCGTCCAGCTCCAAAAAGTGAACCCTTTAAGCCTCGACCCTCAGTTGGCAGCACTGAACTAGCGGTCTGTAATGCTTACAACGTATACATACGAAGATCATGGCGTTCTTGCCCAAGATACTTCAGTCCTCACCTAATCAACCTAGATCGAGTAAACACTCGATTGCGGAATTCCACGATAATGTGCATGTACGTGTAGACTGCCGAGGTCCCAACACCCACGCACACGTTGACACACGAATACACGAGGCGTATGCGGCAAAGAGCGAAGAGAGAAGCCGGGTTTTGCGGTTATCGAACGTGGTCAGGTTGTCAGCCGGAAAATCAGTCTATACGTTTAGCTAACGATAACACAAGCATATTTGAGATAAGGAGAACGCGCAATTAAAATGCCTTCTGGATGAGCCCCTCTCGATAAGTACCGTGATCGTTTGTGCGTCCCGTTTTTTTTTTCGTTTTTTAACCCTCTTTTCATCTTTCTCTCAGGTAGAAGCCATCTGCTCCATCCCTTACGGGTCACGTCTTTTTAATCCCCCCCCCCCCCCCCCCCCCCGACCGGTTTTCAAGCCCTATCTGCTGGAAGGGGGTTACGCGCGTTTCACTCCGGTGTGAAGGCGCACCTCTGCCTGTGTTCTCATATTTTGCGAAACGTTTCGTTGCTTATAACTTGGAATAAAATATCTGTTTGACGTGCAAAATGAGTTGACATGACATCCTCGAATACGGCTGGGACACTTTAACGCTAGCCAATTTCTACTATTTTCCAATATTTTCAATTGTCAAGCCCAATCAATTGTCGCATGTTTCGGAGTCGTTTCGTTTTTTTTCCAAAGTGATCGTACACATCCGTTATTTTTTTTCGACCTTTATCATACGTAGGCTATTATAGATTCATCTTGACGAGCATAAAAGTGCATCACGTCGCCCCGTCTATTTAAATCTCGAGGACGATACGTGCGTATGGTATATGCGATCAGGCGCATACAAACAACGAACAAATATTGTAAATATTTGCCGGTGACGTGTATACGTGCGTATATAAATGTATATGTACTTGTTACACATGCGCCAGGACCCTACATGTGCTAATGTGAATAACAAGCAAACACAAGAAATATCTTAGCGTCGAGGGCCGCCACAGCTAGCGGGGCTAGGTGGTAGAGGATAGTTGCACTTTGGTCCATTGTGTCGACGATCCGGTTCACTTTGAGCGCGGTTCAAAGAAGGTTCTCGCCTCACCCTGTTCAAATCAGTCATCCATAGTGCACTCTAGACACGTATATAAAATGACAAGTCTTTGGAATACTGTAATCGCCAATGCACCTCCTTCGTGTTCTCGTGGGAACTGGGTCGTTACGTCTTTAACATTTGTATTCTTCTAGTCGTTATTGTTGCTAAAAAATACATGGATACACGTGGTTATCGATCGATCTAATCTAAATAAATGTCCATGATATGGAAGTTTTCATCGTTGGCACGCAACGAAAATAATTTTCTTCTAATCGTCAATGTTTTTTTTTTTTGGCGGTTCACAGTCAAGGCAAATTTTTTTACGGCCATGTGTCACACCGACCGAGCGGCCACCAGTGCGAGAGAGATAGCTGACTTACAGATTCCCAGTGTTTTCCTTAACAGTTAATTTCTTGGCAAAAAGAAAAGAAACACCTTCCGCTCTGTTGAACGACGAACAACGTTTTTCTCTTCGTTTGCTCGAAATGTGATCCGTCTGGGAGGGAACGTGGCAGTAGGATTTTTACCGACTGGACGAGTGAGCCATGCCCTTACGATCCACATTGGCATCTCTAACCTATGTCTGTCGATAATTATTTAGTATAACAATAAGAATTGAAGTTTGTATCGTTGCATTCCAACGATAGAGACCTTGGCGAGGTAAATTTGCGTCTCTTGTCATGGCGCTTCTATTGGATACTACTTAAAAAGATTTTCTTATGGTATAAAGTACATGGGAATTCATCGACGGTAATGCGTGCGTTTTCTGGGACGTTGGCATTCCCCCAATACTTGGATGGATGACCGCGGGGCACTGGCTGCTCGCGCGCCGTCTTACCGAAGTTCCGCTGAGCTTCGGATGGTAGCGTAACCGAATAGGCAAAATATGGCGGAATCGGCACAGGTTTTCAGCATTTGCCCTGTGCCCCCGGGCGAATGCGTTACCGAGAAAGCGCAATAAATAAAGTGACAAGCGTGGTGTAAGAGCAAGAGAATGGGATCGCAAAAGCCCAATAGGGCGTACAAAAGAATTCTGGAAACAAATTGAAATGTGGAAATATGTATATATCTCGTGACTGGAATAAATGTAGTTTTTACCGTATTGGTTTCAACCCAGTGTATTCTCCGACGTGATACGTTGTCGATCTAACATATTCCAAAATAACTCCTGCAGTGAGAGCAATGCGGCAATATCGGGTGCCCTTTTGCAGCGAAAATACGCTCACATCTGTATATTAGAGAAGTAATATGTCCGAATATCTGCAAGCGAAGTATTCCAGATATAAGGATATTCCAATTCAGAGAGCAAAATCTCAAAATATATACGTGTACTTTCGTATCTAGATCTATAAAGATGGAGGAAAGAATAGAAACAAGGTCGCTTTAATGCCATTATCCGGCTCGTGTCACGGTTTGACATCGCGCAACTCTCGGCGAAGCGGTTAAGCAGGGCTTCTCCATCACCAGCGCGAAGCTCTCATCTGTATATGTGGATACGTGTTACTCGTGTACAGGCCATATGCACAGCCATTATCGCGACCCCGGGGTTTCTCCCAAAGCCAAGTGTAGCATTCGGCATGGAAAACGATCTCGCTCTGTTGAGACTGTGCCCCAACTGGACTTGATTATTTGGGTGATGCTTTAGAAATGAAAATTTGTGAAAAAATATGTTTCATGGAAAACGAGTACGGTTTATGGGAATAGCAGTCCAAAGAAATCAGCATTTTCAATACTCCGTCCATTTCCCTGTTATTCCACATTTGTCAGTTAATAATTTCCAGCTTGCGAGAAGCCTCTCCGGAGTATTGCGCGCAGCCACATTTTCCCAATACAGTCATGTATCGCATTTACAGGAGGGTACAAGGAAACCGTGGAAAACCTATGCCAATAAAGTCAACTGTATTCTTCGTAATACGAAAGTAGTACCGACGGTGGTAATTTATCATCACGTAATACGATCGCCCGTCAATGGATGTCGGTAACTTGTCATTATTTCTTTCTGTAAACTCGAACTTTTCTCCTCGTTGCGTGTTTGGAAATTTCGAAACGTATGAGCGGAGAAATCGCGACTGGCCATCGTGGTGCATCAAAAAATAAAGTGTGCTGCTGAAGATTTTGTCGTCGAGTATATATTTATATGGGAGACTGAGCTACCGCAAATATACACCATGAAAAAGATCGTACAATAAAACACGGGCATCGCTAACTCAGCTCGTTAATCGAAAATCCATTACCACTATCTTCGTTAGCCTTCGAAACTTCTCGTCGGGCCCGAGAGCTGATCGGAATTCTTCCAAGGTTTTGAGCCTCCACCCCCCCCCCCCCCCCCGCAACTAATATAGTACGAATAAAGTATATGCAGGATCCTGAGCTCCCATCCGATATAACAAGAGAGAGAAAAAGAGAGAGCGAGAGAGATATGCCTAAATAATTTTTATAATTTCTCTACTTTCACGTGTACAATGAGTTGGACCGTCCATCAGAGTTATCAGTCCAGGTACCAATTAGAATTTTTATATTTTGACTGCAGGTTCATTTGTGTTTTTAATTGGTGAATAGGTATATTTCATTTTATATATTATCTGTATCGACATATTTTAGATCGCATACTGGTTGTCACGCTTTCATGGATAATTGACGCACGATAAGAATTGATATCCAGTCGTCGTGCAGCAAACGATCCCATTCAAATACCATCCCAGATCACTGGGCATCAGGTATGCATGTGCTCCAATACACACGGGTATGGATTTCAATCGGCATAAACGAGATAAGAATCGGGAAACGAAGACCTTTGGAATCTTATTCTTGGCTCAGTTAGATCAAGATTATTATCATTGTGAACCATATTTCGCACCATATTATATTTGTTTTATGTTCATTGCATCTTCTCATATTTGAATAGAGCCTAGACGAATTTTCTTCCCTTAATATTTACATAGTTATATCGGGGACGGAGAAGAAATGAGCACCTATTGAATTTTGGCCGAAATGCGAAAAAATGGATTTTTAATATTGTTTTTATAAGTCTATATCAATATATCATTACCCCCTGAACACGAATTCACCATTAATATTGCCCAAAACTCATTATTTTCAGAAATAAAACGTGATAGGTGTGTTAAATGACTTTTTTCGCGTTTGGCGGGCTAAATATTGAGACTTCGTAAAAAGAAAAGTGAAAAAAAGTCGTTGATATTCGTAAACGGCGCACAATTTTCCACGAGACAGACCCGTGTAATGTCCTAAAAGTTGAAAAAAAAATGTTTAATGGCAATCACGAAAACAATGAAATACCGAAAATATTTAAAATCGCAACGCACCGTATATGAAACGTATGACTGTTGTGCAATATAACTTGGCAAAATTTTCGAGCGATGAGAGCACGCCGCGAGAGTAAATTACAAAAGAGTGCATATACGCATGGAGGGAGTTGTGGCCGGACCACACGGCAAAACAACCGTGAAGGTAATCCAACGCCGTGCGTAATCGTGTACGGGTAGTCTGTACCTTGTGTGTACCACTCGCCGGTCTTTTCCTCTTCCTCTTCTACCTCCTCCTCGTCGACCTACGGGAACGCAAGAGTACTTACTCTCATCGGAAGAGGGGAAGCCCCTCGCTTTCTTTGCGAAGCCTGGTAGCCGTTGTTAAGAAGCACGTATGGTCGTCTATGGTTCACGATAAATACACGAGACTGTATTCCCGCTGGAGAGTCCGTTTCCTCGTATAACACCTCTCCACCATGAAGAACGGGTGAAAAAAGAAGAGAGAGAGAGAGAGAGAGAGAGAGAGAGAGAGAGAGAGATATGTTAAATAGCGGAGGAGATGAAGCTGGTCCAGAGTCGAAAGAAAATTCACCGTTTTTTTATGTCTATGCCAGTGTTATGACTTCTCGGAATGTTGATCGTCATTCAAACATTTAACGAGTCTCAATTGCATAACATTTCCGTACCCACGAATTCGACGCGAATTAACTTTTCCCATTAGCTATCGCCTCAAACGCGGCATCGTTCAAGTTTTCTTACATTTTAAATCTACGTCTACTTGGACTTTATTCGCCACACAGAGAAAAAAAGTCACTCGGATCGACGATATTATTCCCTCACAGGTGGCCAATGAAACATGGAGCTAAGATACTCAGATATTGAATTATCCCGAGTATTCGTTAGTTCGATGGCATAAATTATTCTTAAAAGGAGCCAATATTCCATTTTTCCAATAAACAATTGGTTGGCATCCTCCAATGATGGATTTAATCAGCCCAAGGTCATTTTTTGCAGAGTGTGGTGACAAGATTGCAAATAAAAATATCGAGTTTGTTACAAATAGTACGAATGCCTCTCTGATTAATTGTGTCCGGTTACATTTCATTAGATTCGAGTACATATCGGCATTTCAGTTATCGTAATCAGTGTTTGCGATCATTAATATTGATGCATTTTATTTCAATCGATCAAGGGGGTTTTTCCTAATCTGTACTCTCCCCTCGGTTTCTTTCACACACAAACGCGCTCGTCCGCATATGTTCATAAATGCGGTCAGGATATTTTTAGCCAGTTACATCTATGCAAAGTTGATTATTGGCTGGAAAGTCTGGGTGTTTTGAGGTCATTATAATTTAATGATAAGTCATGATTGATCTTTATATAATAATTCAATGTTTATAATTTATTTATAATTGATTATAATGATAATTTGTTGATTTTGGAGACAGGACTCGCCTTCAAGTGGCCTTTCTATAAACTTGGTCCGACCTATCTCCGGTGACTTCGGGGACATTGGGCTTTACATAATGTTGTGTATGGGGACAGTTGACTCGTCGAAGTCGAATACCTGTGAAATCACCATTTTGTGTTTGAATATATATATAAACATATAGTTGAAGTATTTAAGGCACGTTGATCGTTATCTCGTGAATTCCATATATCTGCATTTATGCAGTACATTGATGATTACAAAACTGTTCCGGGCTCGTATTCACGAATGTGAATGTGTATTAGATGTCGGCAATATCAAGTTGTGTAGAGCATACTGCACGGGCATATTGCCGCGGCTACCGTAAACTCCATGTACGTACTTAATATATTCCGTTGGGTAGCTCGAGGCGGATTGCGGTAACGCCCCCGCGCAAACTGCGGGAGTCGCAACGGTTAAGTGTACCAGAAAAATGAGATTACAGGGTAGGGGGGGGGGTATGCTTATGGGGGTAGGAGAGAGGGGGGTATCAATCGACGCTGGTTCATGTTATGTTTATTTTCTTCTCTGCTGCACAGTGCGAATATAGAAATTCCAAAAAAATTATGCGAGAGAGAGAGAGAGAGAGAGAGAGAGAGAGAGAGAGAGAGAGAGAGAGAGAGAGAGAGAGAGAGAGAGAGAGAGAGAGAGAGAGAGAGAGAGAGAGAGAGAGAGCGAGAGAGAGAGAGAGAGAGAGAGAGAGAGAGAGAGAGAGAGAGAGAGATCAGAGAGAGAAAGAATGTTTGTTCATTGCGTGCTCTGGGACAGGGTCAACTAGGAGCACCGTGGAGAGTAGCGTACAGGCAATTGAAATAATTTGGCATATGAAAACTTATACAATTCTTATCCTAAACCTATGACTAGAATGACCCTAAGATATAAACTATGACCTAAGATATAAACTAGGGGATTTTCCCCGCATACGCTGTCGTCATCCGTGCACGCATATCTCACAGTAAGTTGCTGCAAACCACACGCTAGAAGCTGTCTAAAGAGTTACTCGCTCTCATCCCGTAGTCATATCCACTCCATACACAACACGCTGTGCTACGAGAGAGAGGGAGAGAGAGAGAGAGAGAAGACAGTTTCGGACGGTAAGGAAAACCTTACCATAAATAAGGTAAGGGCCTTGGAATTTATGACATTGAACAAATTGTTGTCATTATGTTCTTACTTTATGTTTAAAAGTAATTTATGATAGTCGTTTATCCGAATGATGTTTAAATACTTGGTAAAAAGCGGCCAGAGTTAATCACATAAAGATCATCTGGAATTCCTTCAGACTTTCGATAGTCGCTCGGTTAAACGGCGATCACTTCGCCGTCGGTCTAAAAAATGGCTTCGCATGCTCCGCTCTCGTTTTTCATCCTCTCGTGTGTCCCTTGTGCCGCGTGTTCCGTTTTTTCACACTTAACGTTCACGTATACACGTGGGTCCGTATCTACGTTGTGAAATTTTTAATAACTCGTCCGTTGAGATCTCGTCAACGCGATCGTCGGCGTGGGGTTGGGGGCGGATCAGGATCGTTTCCACGAAACGCCAAACTGATTCATGCTGCCAAGTCTCTCTCGCAGGGGCGCGGATCTTGTGGCGGGCTTATTACGCACTTTGTGGACAGCCGCGCTAATATAGAATGGCTAAAAAACGATCGAGGCAAGTCGCGTATGTCACGTCTACTTTACGGCACTTACATTTTTCAACAGTCACGCGCAATGTCTTTAAGTTTAAATTACTTTAAGTTTAGCCACGACATTCATTACACACACCTAAAGACATAACACGCGTAAGTATACTTTCACCGAAACAAGCGTCTCACGTATACTCGTCACAGGGGGCCCATCATTTTCTTTAAAAAAACAATCGCACCTATCCGCGCGAATTTTTTTTGGTATTTTTTCGTTCTATTATAACGAAGACTCGACTGTGCGCAAGATGAGTCCCGCTTAAAATACGGTTGTGGGGTAGGGGGAGTGTCCCTAAGCGGACACTCTTAGGGAAATTGAAAAAAAAAGCCATTATAAAATGTCATGTTCAAACATTTTTTTGCTATCTGGTGCTAAATTAATCGTACTTTGATAGTACATTCACACATTTCCAGTAAATCTTTGAAATACAAAGAATGAAACCAATTTAAAAACTTCAACGGATGCCCGCTTTGCTCAGGGGTGTAGCCTAAAGCGGGCACGCAGAGGCTAAAGCGAACACCCTGTTTTTTTCCTGAGACTAGGCATAAATAAGAATAAAATGGGGAATCGTAAGGGGGAAAAACTATGAATGTACCCACATATTTTATTGCACACAAATTATTATTATTATTATCGTAAACGAACAAAAACTTTCCCTTTTTCTTTACAGTCAGTAAACTTAATTTTGTTGGCATAGCATTTTGGTCGTTTTCTCCTTAACATTCAGTAAACTTTATTTCTCTTCGTGTTTCTTCTCAACATTCAGTGAACTTTATTTTTCTTTGTTTCTTCTTCATTCATTCGGTAAACATATTTCTTCGGCATTGGATTTTGGCCGTTTCTTCTTGACAATCAATGAATTATACTTTTTTTTGGTAATTATCACAGTGAATTAATCCAACACCAGGGCAAGCAGTGCATGCATCATGAGCCCACATTTTACAGTTATTGCATCGAATACAGTCTTCGGTGGGAGGATCCATGTACGCTTCATTGTCCAAGGGCTCCTTTCTGTGTGTCGCATGTGGCGCTAACGAAATGAAAATCACGTTATTTGCTGAGGCAAAATCTAATGCGGGCTAATACTTATGGGATTCATGATTGTCCAGCACACACGGAAAAAGAGAAACAGCGAAAATCACAGTCTAAACCGCATAAAAAACAGGGTGCCATATTTCATTTTACAGTAAAACAGAGTAATGTAAATCCTGTCCTATAAAAATGACAAATTTTCCTGTACACACTGAGATTTTTACAGTTACCCTGGCTTATTAACAGTTCGGTATTGTGAATACATCAGTGTTTTCAGTGAAAATATTCAACTGTAAAATTTACACGAGATCACTGATTTTTATACTGTACGCAAACTGCAAGGGTTACAGTGTACACTGTATGAAGTTTGTTTGGGTCATTAAATTGTACAGTGCGGCACGGTAGTTTTACTCTTCTTTCGACAGTTCGTGACGTAATCTGTGCACTCTGAGATTTTTACAGTTACACTGGCTTATTTACAGTTCGGTATTGCGAATACATCAGTGTTTTCAGTGAAAATATTCAACTGTAAAATTTACACGAGATCACTGATTTTTATACTGTCCACAAACTGCAAGGGTTACAGTGTACACTGTATTGAGTTTGTTTGGGTCATTAAATTTCACAGTGTGGCACGGTAGTTTCACTCTGCATTCGACAGTTCGTGACGTTATCTGTGCACTCTGAGATTTTTACAGTTACACTGGTTTATTGGCAGTTTGACATTGTGAATACATTAGTGATTTCAGTAAAAATATTCAACTGTAAAATTTAAATGCGATCACTGAATTGTATACTGTACGCAAATGAGGCACGAGGCCAGGACACAAAGGATTGCCAGTTAGTAGAGCGTGGTTCACGGGACGCGGACATCGAAATTTGTGCGACAGAATTCAAGAAATTATAAAGAAAGGGAGAATTTTTTTAAGGTCCGTTCTTGTCTAATTGGGACTTGTCTCGCGCGTGGGTTGAGGCACGTGGCCAGGATTGCCAGTTAGTAGTGCGTGGTCGATAGGATGCGGACGTTGAAATTTGTGCGACATAATTCAAGAAATTATAAAAAAGAGAGAATTATTTACAAAAAGGTACGTTCTTGTGTATGTAACTGATTTTTTAAATATTTTCTACACATTTTTTTCGAACTTCCTTTATGGATAAACTTTTTTTTGTGTGTCTACATAAACTCTGTCGATATAACTGGCGCATCCATTGTACATAATACAGATTAAACAACTGTGAAATTACAAGTTTTGTTAAATTTATATTACAGTGTTGAACTGGCAAAATTTACTTTTGACTACACTGTATTTTGGACTGTGTGTTCCAGTAAATGATACAGTAGAGCGGTTCGGGTCCAAAGAGGACAGTATAGGAACTGTAATAATTTACTTTGAGCACACTGTATTTTGAGCACTGTGTTTCAGTAAATATCGCTGTGCAATGGCTCGAGTCCAATGCGAACTGTGTAGCCCCTGTATTTTGTATTATTTAGTTTTTTCCGTGCAAGTATAACATTTTTGTCTAATGTTGGCCGGAATCTTACAACGAAGTATCTAAGCCATTCCAAACATGCAGGCCCATTGACCCAACCGTTGTCGGTACAGGATCCATGAGTGTCTGGTGGGGCCCCATCTAAGAGTCGATAGTTCATTCTTTTCTGGGCATAAATCATAAATGGCGGTACAAATGATTCCTCGATCACTGCTTGCAATCAGATCAACTCTCCGTTTTCCAACTTTTGTCAGGGCTTTTGGTGGCTAGTTGGAAGATGCCTACACTCCTGTTTCATCCATATTATACAGACGAGTAGCATCGACATTATGCTTTTCGATTTGTTCCTCTAGTAAAACGAAAAATCTGTAGACTTGAGGTTTATCAAAACGTCTAGCTCTTGCAATGCGTGTTGGCTTTAGTTTCCTTATCGCCAAGTCAGGGTGCCGTGCGGCAAATCCCTTGTACCAATCCGTTCCAGCAGCACCATCCCTGAATGGGTGAGGGATTTGGTTTTTTCTGCACACTAGAAGGCGAGTTTGAGAAATTCTTCCTTCGATAATCTATAAAATAAGTAATCCAAATAAAACACGTATTCTAATAGTTCCAGCTTTTGTTCTGCGTTAAAAACAGTTGTAAAACTCCCTAGTTTTTTCTTGCAACAACCTGTCGTGAGGTGCCGCTGTAACGTTATGCGAGGGATGTCATATTGTTGCCACAGCTTTAATCGCCTTGTGTAATTCTGTCACCTCCTGAATTGCTTTCTTCATTGTGCTCTCATCCGAAGAAGCTTGCGGTATCTTCTTTTATATTCTTTTACCATATAAAAACAATAGTGGATATTGTTATAAGAAGGTAACAATGCCGCTTTCAAACATGTAAAAAACATAGTTGCAATAGATAATGGGCTTTTGGTGAGTTCCTACATAGATAAATAAATGAGAAAATATAATCTCAATTTCACACAGTTATCTGTCATCAGAGCATAGCGGGCACGTGCTCGATTTCCTACAATGACGATAAATAAATAGGAAAATTATTTGAATAAAATATCAACTTCATTTCACCCTGGGCATAGCGGGCACTTGCCCGCTTTGCCCGCCCTCTTTGTCCTTTTGCGCAAATTGACGTTTTCATGAAACCTAACCAAAACATTATTAGAATACATTCAAGCAAATATGACTAAAGAAAGTGAAATAGCCATAAAACAATAGTCACATTTTAGTATTCGTCTATTTTATTCACGAATAGACAAAACACGATGTACGTACCTTGATTTTTTTCAAAACCCGTGAAATGTTCGTTTTTTTTGTGCCACACGAGCCGCGCGGTCGGTCGCAGTTGAGCTTCACGACTGCGGCAGGTCGGGCGGAACGGGGGCAGCGTCCCCACGTCGCGAAACCGCGGTAAGTCAAAAAATATTAGTAGTATGGAGGATGCCCGCTTTACGTTTTGGGCATCGTCCCCTACGGTATAATCGTTCGAGCATTACACGTACGCGGTCGGTAAAAATATTGTCTCAAGGTTTTCTCGTTGATGGATTGCATTTTGAAATTTATGACGGCTCGATAATTCCTTCATTTTTAAATATTCAAGGCGTTTACACCTAGCTCGTGGCCGAAAAAGGGAATGGTCATGATTTTTTCGGGAAAACGTGTGCAGGTTTTCGACTTTTTTTTGTTGCATTTAAAAGTATGGTTTTAACTATTTTTTCCATGTTTTGCATTTAAACATATTTATAAATGTGGTAGATACAATCGTTTGTGCAGAGCGCTGTTTGAAAAACGTCCTTCGTGGTGACCACTGCTGCTCGGAAACAAATTATCCGAAGTAACACAGTCAAACGCATTTAGTTGTTTTCATGAAATTATCTAGTGCTTGGACGAAGAATTCAATAAAATATTGATTTTTGAAAAATGGCCCGCAGTTCAAAGTGAAAGTATCGATTTTTTGTGAAAAATGCTC
Organism: Ophion slaviceki; assembly: GCA_944452715.1. NCBI lineage: Eukaryota > Metazoa > Arthropoda > Insecta > Hymenoptera > Ichneumonidae > Ophion > Ophion slaviceki. Next base: position 5,637,439 of record OX101794.1, on the reverse strand, counting down.
TATTTTCGTTGATAAAAAAACAAACTATGCATCGAAAAAGAAATTCCGTCGTTCTAGAAGGACTTTTTGATATGTAAAAGAAGCTTGCCAAATTTGAAGCTAATCGGTGCAGTAATTTTTTGATATCGCCGTCACCGATTTTCAAAAATTACTTTTGAAAAAAACGTATTTGAAGTTTTAGGTTGTGTTCAAACGTACGTAATATGTGGTTTATATCGGCCATAACTCGACAAATGTTGAGCGGAGAACCTTGAACCTTGAAATTCTTAGAGAGAATTTTTTTTAATCTTATATTTTAAGACTGCGTCGAAAAACAAAAATCGATATTTTCAAAAATTTCAACTAGTCCTTTGAAGCATGTTTCTAATGACCCCGCGTATGCTTTTGCAGGCATTTGCGATCCAATCCCTTTAGCCCTAAACACGCCGATTCGCTATGGTTAGTTCCTCAGTTCCGTAGGCTGCCGCCCACGACCACTCTTTCTCAATGCACTACTGTAGGTATCCCATTGGCACGAGGGCAAACGGAAACTCCGAAACACCAGTGTCCAGTTGAAAACCATTGGGGATCTACTCGTGATAGTTGTATTGTCCCAAATAGAATTATACCCTGAGCCGAATAGGAATCAACTTGCTCAACAGACAAACGAGATTCACTCTTTCATTTATCAAATGATTGAATTACAATGACAGCGTTCCGCTAATGTATGATACTGGATCTTTCGTCTCATTCCGACAGCAAGGTACCTCGCTTTCTTTCTTTTTGCCTCCAGCGATTTGCTTGGTGAAATCTGCGTCGATTATTAATAATCGCGGGACCACACCGGCTGCAACATTAGGCTAAGGAAATATATATACGCCTGCCTATCAGCAGCAGTACAGTAATCACCGGACCGAGGCTAATAGATTTTATCATAAAGTTTTTCATCGGCCGCCTCTCTCTCTCTCTCTCTCTCTCTCTCTCTCTCTCTCTCTCTCTCTCTATTCCCCTGTATTAATACGTGCATACATCGAAGGAGCCTCAGGAATCACAGGATCCCGATACCCCCTCCTTGCTATTGGTTTGCCGCTGAGTTTTGCACCAGGTAGAAATAAAGCAGGGCAGCTCTATCGACTACTGGAGCGCTGCAACGACGTCGACGACGACGAGATCGTATCTTGATTGGCAAAACCCACATAGTTAGGCGAGACGGGAGGGCAAGGGCGTGTTCATCGTAGTTTTTGCTCTCGGGGATCAATTCACGGAACATATATAGATGATCGCAAACACATCGGGACAGGCGCGTTGACGTGTGGGTCGCGATAGATGATCGTGAATGAGAGCCCGATGAAGTGCGAGAGACGAGAGAGACGAGAGAGAGAGAGAGAGAGAGAGAGAGAGAGAGAGAGAGAGAGAGAGAGAGAGAGATACTTGCTTCTTGGACGCCGATCTCTCTTATTCCTCTTCACGTGATACATCTGCGTATGCGTGTGCCGCCCTTATATCATACGCGATATACATATACAGTTCGTATAAAAGTGATCGAGGGGAAAGGAGCGCCGACAGAGGTGGAGGATCGATCAGGGATGAGGCTAATTGCCGGTCGCGCTGGTTCAATTAAAAAGTCAATCAGCCGCCTTCTCTCTTTCGAGGCACACACCATAATACCCTCTACTTTGAGGACACACGAGAAGGAACCATCGCGATTGCCGAACAGCGATCTTTCGGTGACGTTCGAGATCGCGAATACTTTTATCGTCCAATCTCCTGCACTTTCAGTCCACATCCGTATCTCCACTATACTCAGTTCCCTCGAGACCCGCCAGCGCGTTGACCACAGTGACTCCATCCGAATGCAGAATCGCGGAATTTGGCGGCTATCTGTGGACGAGCACTATTGGTGATAGCAGGAGAAACTCGCTGGAAGTGCATACGCTTCATCATGCGATGCATAAGCCAGTACGCAGCTAAGCGGTCACCCATCCAAGTCACCCAGTCAAGAGTCACTTCGATGTACGGCCACGAAATACGTATGACCCTTGATCAAGCCTACAGGAAAGTTGTTCCTCGCTGGCTCGTAAAGTTACAGGATTTTGGTCATTACCAGCGCCTCGTCAACCTGCTATTTCCAAAATAGTTAGAACACGAAAAGACGGCCTGGAAGAGGAAAAGAGCGGGAAAGGAGGAGAAAGAGGGATTCTACATACTTGGCGTGGAACGAACGCTCATTTCATAGTGACACTCAGCTTGTCATATCAGAGGCTGAGCCTTCTTTAACTGTCGCGTAAATCAAGATATAAACGGGACGATTGAGACGTCCCGGATCCCATGTACGTCTATACGTTGTCGGACGCTCAGCTGGGCACAAAGTATATTGTACGTGGTAAATTAAGAAGACCCCGATAAATCCATGAGGCCTCTAACACAGAGGACACGAGGACATAAAGGCATCGTGAATGGCGTCCGAGTCGTGAAAGTTGGATAGTGCGGCTTTTTATGAACACCACATGCTTCCACATTGCTTCCCATTTTATAACGTCCCTATATATCCGCCGGATCTTCGAGCATCTGCAATTGATCCGGCAAGACAAGACTTTTCGAGACCTGACGCGATATTTGCCGGTAACAATTTGCTTGGAAACCCATATAGGGTCGCCTGTCTTAACAAAAATGCCAGCATTCAGCCATTAAACGATTTGCCGATAATCGGCCAATAATTCGTCAACCAGCATTGGGGTACTGTAGGCGGATGAACGGCTTGTCAGATCTATGCCAGCCATTGGTGAGCCAATACCATCGCACCGATAGTATGGCGATCAGCATTGGGGTATCGTAGGCGGATGAACGGCTTGCCAGATCTATTCCAGCCATTGATGTTTTGTTTTTGGGCGTTTTGCAAATGCAGGTCGTTAAACTGTAATACGTAAAAACAAGGGATAAGGTTTCGAAAAGCATATCCCACTGACGAAGCTGAAATTTTGCACAGACTTTCTTTTTCAATATTTTAAGAGAACCTTTGAAAGGATATTGGCGACTAGCAATAGTTTTCGATATATCGTATATTGAAAGTTATTTATTGTAATGCGCTTCTACTATATTAAATAAACCCAAACAAACCCATCCCACATGGCAAGTGATATGCACGTACGGGCGAGCACTGTTTGCCAGGAAGCAGCGAGGCCGGAGGAGTGGGAGGTATCTATCGGATATATAATCGGATTTCATAATATAGATATACTCGTATGGCGTAAAATAATAAACTTTACAATGCGATATATCGAAAACTATTGCCAGTCGTCAAAAATCCGTTAAGGGTTTCTCTTAGGATAATGAGAGAAAGTTCGGTGCAAAGTTTCGGCTCGACCAGAGGAGTATTCTTTTCGGAACTTCACCCAAAACGAGCGAGTTATTTTCACGGCCGCAATGGACCAAAAAAATTGTCGGTAAACTTTATTTTCACGAATAAAATTATCGGCATAAAAGTAAGGTACGAACAAACGATGGATTCTGTAAGTGGGATGGCCAAGTGGGTAGGGCGCTGGACGATAATAGGTAAAAACTTGAACAATGCAGAAAGCGTTTTTGATACAATTATTCTATGTACATGGACATAAGTAAAGCATAAGAAAACAAAAAAGATACCGCTAGAATTTTTATATTCATAATTTGTAAATTTTTTTTTTCATTTCTGGCAGAAGATCCGGCAGCCGTTGCTGGGGCAATATGGGCGTATGATATTTGGCCAAGTCTTCGCAGCCATTCATGGTTTACCATTAACAACCATGCATGGTGCAGATCTGGCCCGTTTACATAGCCATTAAAGAAGCACACAAAATATGAAATCATCCTTGGCATGCGCGTCATCTGTGATGGCCAATATATGGACTTGGAATTATTTAATTGATCTGGATAATGAAAGAAAAAAATTATCTGGAGTATCTTTGTAGTTGTAGTATTATTTATTTAATATTTTCCCCTACAATATATTCGAAGTAGTCATCTTTCGAGGACTGCCAACGCATCCGTTATACCGGAAATGGGACAATTGACATCAATTTATCTGATTACATTGCAACGGTGGAATCTTGAATATATATTGTGATGATATTGCCAATAACACGATTCGACACGTACACGTGAATCTCTCTCTACCGGATCGAAGCGTGAAGCGGACCGATTAGCGATCTTGTAAAACACGAGATCGGCTGGTTGGCGCTTCATCGAGCAACCGAGTCATCATCAATTCATGTTGATGACCGCGCGGGTGCTCAGTATCGCTAATTTCGATGACAGCCCTGCGAACGATGACTCGACTATCCGCACTTATTTGGATGCTCATTTTTTTCGTGCTCAGCCCCGCAAGAAAAGAGAACGATCTTCCTGAAAGTTTCGTTTGTCTAAAAGTTTCACATGTAACATTGCCGTACACGAGACGGGCAATCGTTTGATCAGTGTCTCCCGTCTTTCAGTTTAGACCTTCATGTAAGTAAAAATAAAGGAAAATCTATGTACACGTACGCAGGTCTACCGTGTGGGTAGCTGCAAATACGCGAGTGGCTCTTCTACATTTCTCCTATTCCCTATAGATAGCGGGAACGCTGAGTCGCCGCATTTTCCAAGTCAGTAAGTCGCAAACACTTTTCGCTTTCGTCTTATTTCGCGGAGCAAGTAGTATATCTCGGTATGCGTGCGACTACGACTCCTTTCTCCGTTCGCCGTGTTCACCTTTCTTCTTACTCTTCTTTCTTTTCTTTTTCGCTCTTTTCTTCTCTTTTCCGTACGTAACTGCTTGAGTAACTGCCCTACGACTGCCACATAAACTGTGGACCAAATACACACGTACACACATAAGTACCCTTCCACCCTCTGTTACAAAGTTTAAAGTTTCATCATATTGTTCGTTCGGGAGCGTTGGGAAGTTGCCGCGGGTGTAACGATCTACCATTATTGAGAGTTCTGTTTACAAATTGAACCGCATCTCCCTTGCTGCTCCCTCTTTTTCCTTCGCCGCCGTTCTATCCGCAGCATCCACGAATGTGGAGCTTATCCTACGACCATTCTCGGCTATAGTACGAGCGGAATTTTATACACACTTAAGAAGCACGGAGTAACGATGATTTGGGAGCCATCCCCTGCATCTTCAACTTGTATGGATCCTTCCAACGTTTTCCTCCAGCATCCCTTAAACTCGTTCCGACTATGACCCTTCTCACCCTCTACTATCTCTTCTTCCGCCTTTTTGCTCTTCGTTCTAACGTACCGCGTATCCTGGGAACCGTTTTCCTATCCTCTGGAAAGGCAAGCCATCGCTCGCTCCTCGGTAGACACATCCATTCAGTTCTTCCAAGTTTTCGTACGACTACTCTCTCTCTCTCTCTCTCTCTCTCTCTCTCTCTCTCTCTCTCTCTCTCTCTCTCTCTCTCTCTCTCTCTCTCTCTCTCTCTCTGCGAAGCACCCTGCTGCTCATCCGCAAGCTCAGCGTTCCCTTTGTACCTTTTCCGTTGACTCTTCATCTGCTCACTTTCCTAATGGCTCACATCCGCGTCTCTTCCTTGCTCTTCAGCGCATATAGAAGTCGCGCGAACGGTGGGTGAACCTGGAAAAACTTTATTTCGCTGACTTGTCGTGAATACCTGTGCATGTGTATTCTTCTCTTATCTACGTATGTGTATATATATATATATATATATATATAGATATATATATATATATATATATATATATATATATATATATTATTTTGTGTGTATGTATTTTTCTGACCGGTGCGAGTGAGTTACGTGGAGAAGGCGCACGTTGTTTTGTCGATATGGACTTGGTCTCCAGTGTCGGGCGTCGAACCCACAGCTCCTGTCACGTAACTCTTTCTGCTTCTTCCACCTATAAGCATGTGTCTGTTGCGTGCACACACGCGCGTATACATAGACCTGTGCGCATAGGTGGTCCCTGTTTCGCTACGAACAACCGCGTTATTTTCTCGCGCGGCTAACTAGGCGCGTTGGATCATTTACAAACTCGACGAACTCGCCTCGTAGAACTCGCTTTTTTTTTAATTTGTCGTTTCTTCTCGAGAAAGCCGACCTTTTTTGCTTGCCAAGAAGGACAGATGAGAGTGCTGAATATTCGTCGTAAAGTGTATGGGGCTGTCGATTTGTATCGTCGACTTAAACTGATGTTGGTGCTGTAGTGTCGACGTCCCGATGGATGATCAACGAATGAGATTTTTTCAGGATACCTGGATCAACCTTTTGTTAATCATAATGGACAGGTTTTGCGACAGTTTTGTCAACAGCACGATGTCTGTACGGTTTTTCGGAGGAGATTAAGTTGGAAATTATTTTGCTGCACTAGCCAATCGGATGTTTTCAATTGATCGGTCGATCAATGAAAAATCTTCAATTGACTGGTGCACAGATCTGGACCGGTGGCTACCGCTGTATATAGAAAACCTAAGACTTGCGGACTTTAGTTGCGGAGCTCTAAGTCCTGATTATAAAGACTTCGAGGTTTTCGAAACGTCAGCATAGTGCTGATTCTCAACACGGCCTCCATCCGGACGTCACAAGATTTTTGTAATAACATTTAGAGCCGTGAAAGTCTGAAAATAAACATTATTTTTTTGCTATAGTTATTTTGCTTGCCCTTCTGCTCAATAAGAGAATCGATGAGCTCGGCGATAGACGCATCATATGTAGGTACGTCTGCACGACTGCGTGGCCTCGGTAATACGAGACGAGAGCGATATAACTTGATTCTTGCGTTGCGTTATCATCTGTCTGTGACAGTCTTAAAGCAATTCCCGGAAGATAGACAGAGTGAGAAAGGGGGGGGGGGGAGTAGAACATTCGTCGAATGAAATTGTATACAGAGATATGGAATACATTATTGCTCGTCTTAATGTGACTCAACGTTAAAGAGTCATCGCCAAAGCATCCTCCGGTCGGTTTCCGAAAGCCCCCACGCGTGTGCACGTGTGTTATTTCGCGAACAAAACAAATGCGATGGCAATGCTATTGTCATTGAGATCGGTCAGTTCGAACGCAAGTCTAAATGTTTAGAAGACAATCCCGCGACGACACAGGGTGTTCCTTATCATTGGCGGAGTATCACGATAACTCGCGATTTTGCGCCATTTCTCGTGTCTGCAATACAGCTGAGTTCAACGGCCGACCATTCATTTGATATAGTCTCGACTCGTGCACCGAATACCCTATCCATATTCTCGTATTTCTTATTATTGGCACATTGGAAATCAACTTTGGGTGGGCAATTGCAAACATATTTTGGCAAAAGTACATCAAGTTGCGAAGAATCAATGGAAGTTCAGTTGACTCGTTAAAAGAGGATTGGTAATGATTATTATGCTAGTATGAAATACTTGAGAAAAGTGATTTCACAGATCGTCCTCGTGGTAGCGTTGTCCTTATACGTATGAGGTCTGCATACGCTTGGTGTCGAAAAAACCGGTTGAATTTCAATATTTTTTCTGTGAGAGTATTGGGATGACGACGTCGGAATTTTACACACAATAAATACAGTTTTTCCAAGTTTGGGTTTTTATTGAAGAATATTGACAAATAATTAAGTTATTATTTAAACAAAGTGCTGGCGTGGCTGCGTGGTCCCAATCAGTGTAGGTGGTTCTGGCAACTTGGGTGATTCGAAATAAGAAAGTGTAGTTTTGGAATAAATTCATGAAAATTATCATAACTTGGTCAATTTGTTGAATGTTCCCTTGCTAATCTTTCTTCCTAATTGAACTTGAAATTAGGGCCAGTCCACTTTGGAGCCACGGAAAAGAGGCTATTCTCGCAATTTTTTTAAGGATTTTATAAAAGATATGAATATAAAAGTTGTTGGGCTTGATAAATAAAGTCTTGAAATACATAACAAAAAAAATTAATTCATTTTTATCCATTTTTAAGTACAAAAACTATAGTTTAACGTAACGCCTCAAAAATAGGTGGGCTAGGTAGCTCCGTCACAACTCGGCAACGGCTTGTTTGAAACAAAAAAATCCGAGGCCATTCGATTCAGCATGACACCAGCTACAAAATGACCCTCGGATATAAAGTTTTATCAAAAAATAGAAAAAATAGCAGATGAACAACGAAAAAAGTATTTTAAAAACGCGTTTTTTCGCAAAAAAAGTAAAAATCAAAATTTTAAAACCATCGAGGGTCATCTTGTTGCGAATCATGTTTACAATATGAGGTTCAAATTTCAAGAGAATCGATTTATTAGTTTTAGAGATACGATGCAGCTAGAATTTGAAAACGTTGTTTCGAGAAAAACACGTCTGAAGTTTATACTATGAAAAACTCTTACCTAAACTCAATCGGCAATTCCTGCACCATACAAAATCCCTTCTGAAAGCTCATCATCGTCGATTTCTTCAAGTCTTGCTAGCTTTCGATTGTTTGAAATGTTCAAAGTGGACTGGCCCCCTAACACACTAGGATGTAAACCTATGCAACGAAAAATCAAATTTTTGAGATTTCAGGCTTACGCAGACCACTAACATTATGCGAGCCCCAACGTTTTCGAAATCAACTTCAGATAAACGTAAGCATATTTATATAAAGTCAATTCCAAGGGCCGTCCACAAAAAAGCTAGATATCCCGATAGCCAACCCTACATACATACAACCGGTTCAAAAATATATATATATATATATATATATATATATATATATATATATATATTTTTTCCCATATATATATGAAGGATGCCATTCTTTACTTCTGCTATGTTTTAACTTCGTGGAAATGATTACTGAGAGTCTCTCGAGTACCCATCCGTGTAGCTACAGTTCATCGATGGCCAGTGAACTCTTTTCATTTTCGCAGTATATAGGCGGGTACTCGCGATATATACGTGTATATCAAACAGAAAGAACAAACATATCGACTGAGCCCCCTAGCTTAGCTATGGAACCATGTATAATCTATATACCAGATCTTACATAGTCGACTATGTACTTAGGGACCGCTTCGATACGTGTGCATCACACGTAGTATACCTATATACACGCCCGAGACATTTTTAGTTCTGGTAACTCCTTTTCGTGTCGGATCGAAACCAGCGGACCAAACAGCGGAATTTCAAGCCCGTAATATCGACTTCCAGTGCTGACGACCCCAGATAGGGTGCTGAACAATTCATAGCTTCCCGTGAATCGCGAGGGTATAGTTGCGATTATAGGTATACGTACTCTATGCTACTACTTGCTCTTCATACCTACGTATGTATGCATATGCTTGTATGCAGTCGTGTATGGGCACCTTCCACACTAACACGGCCACCTCATTTGTCCTTTTTTCTCCTTCCCCGCAGTGTTGAGAGTACCCACGTACGCATAAGTTAATGTGCATTGTTCAAGAGCTCTTTCTACAGACACGTAAAAAATGTGACTTATTCGTTGTTTTCGTCGCACATATTTGAATATTCTTGATGAATTATTTTTTGTATTTATAGGCAATCGATAATGTATATCTTGTTGATAATATTTGTGTCTTTGCATTTGGGTTTTTCTCGAGAGAAGCCGTTCTCCACATCTTTCTGTGCGATTGTATGCGATAAATATACGCGCTTGATACGTATCTCCGTGATATGACTGCGCATTTTGTGTAGCCATTTGACACGATAATATCCCCCCCCCCCCCCTTTGCGCCCCCCTCCCGCTCTGGCCATTTTTTATAAACTCGCCGTCAACCGTAACGTCATTGATCATCCTTGGTAAAAGTGAAGAAATTCATTGCAATCTCAGTACTTTTTGCGCTCCGGATGCACTTAGATGGAGTGACGGTAAGGATCGTCTCCAGATTTATTTCTCACATATACCTGTTTCGTAGAGTTTCGTATCATTGCTCTTGAATATATCAATTTAATCACTAATCAGTGAAGGAATAATCAAGCAATTTTTTATGAATCAATTCTAGTAGTATTCTTAAAGATTTTTTTAAATTTGATTGATGCCATTCTCGATCGAAACTACTCAATTCGTGATGATTGATGTTTATCGTACTGATCAGCCAACGAACGCGATTCTCGCTCTCATTATAGGCCGAAAAACTAACGCTATTCAATCGGGCTTATGCGGATAATGCCGCATATATGATGGTACGTACTGCAATATATGTGTACAGGGAAAGGTCACTTTAAAACTGTTATGTGTGCGTCATGTTGTCCATCAGCATATCAGGCTGCTTTGCGATCGGTCCTTGAAGTCGAATGACGTCAAACTCACTTCTCCCGCCAGACACTTATATATCTATATATTCTGTACAGATAGGTTTATAATAGGAAGAGATGTTTAAGTGTGTGCGCTATCCAGGTATCAGTTTGGCGACGATTTACTTGCGGTTGCGCGAAATATCTACCGGTCGTGCACAAAATTCTCGTGGTATAACGTCAAACTTTCACGGCAAACGAGAGTCACGGAAGGAAAACCGAAGTGCGTCTACAATGTTGGACCCTCGTATCTAAATAATTATGTTTACAAAGACAGAGCGTGTGTGAGAGAGAGAGGGGTGGGGGGGGGGGCTGACGAGTGCCAGAAGAATTTACAATGGAAGTGAGCAGAGAATCATTTGTTTTCGAATAACTAATGCGTCTTTTATAGATAACCTGAGATGACAAATAGCACAGTGACGTCTGACAGAAGCAGAGTCATATGAATATGTAACACGTGCTGCTCAGGCTACGAGAATGTGCATTCCTTTTGTTCGTGGCAAGGGACCCGAAGATGCGGAAAAGACCCAACGACGAAGTCGAGAAACCACCACGTTCTGACATTATTGTTCATCATGCGTAAATTGGCATCGACATACAAATCCATTGACCTTTTTAAAGAGATCTTTAATGTTTTTTTCTTTGGCTTTTATCAATTGACTTTGACAGTCATTGATTCATGCATACGAGGTTTCGGAAAATAAAAAAACTTAAGTGTCGAGTTGGTCAATTAACGAAAGTATAATTCGTATTGAAACTAGACCCCTTCTTTATCAGGTGCATTGATCACAAGACCGCGAGATGTAAAACATTTATTTTCACCGCGCGTTATCTCTTTATCCATCCTACCGAGATTTTTCTTGTTGTTGTTGATTTTTCGATTATTTTTATTTAATTTCTTTTGAGCACCACTACAAGCAGGCCATTGTACTCGTGAAGATAAAACAACGATCGAGCGATATCATCGCGTAGCAAAGAGACAGTGCTTCGAGCGCAAGCCTCGTCGTTAGCATGATAGTAATCGAATACGTGAAATTCCTTAGTGCAAGGAAAAATAAGCCAGGCATGATTCAAAGCAATCATCGAATCCGAGGGGTTAGAATATTTTTTAGCACGAATCCGGCACACGAAAATCTCAAAATTCTCACGCATTCTGCCGACTCTCTTGACTCTCGCTTCGTACCTAGGTGAAGAAGATTGTATCGATTGATAAAATCAATCTTGCTCCAATAATTTAACATTGTATAATATTTATTTGTGATTTCACTTCGTATCCTCTCGTTATCTTTCACGTCTCAATCCCTTCCATTTGAATCCAACAATCGTGAGGCTCACAGCAACTTTTTTCTGATGCACTATGCTGTATTGCTTTTGTCCGAGGGCACAGGGAAACTAGGAAAAGCTTTTTCGGGCACCAGTACGCGGCTAAGCGGCCAACTCTCCGAGTATCGGCTATGCGCAACGTTGATTAACTTGAAGGACCGCGGGAGCCGGATCCCAACCGCCCGCTATTTTCAATTGAAGCGCAAGCAATAAATAGTGCTCGAATAAAATGCTGTTCTATTGAAAGCAAAGAATTTTTCATTCCAATAAAAAAGACAGCAGCAGACTTTCTTTCCGTGTTTTTCATCGCTCAATAGGTGATGAGAGATATTCGCGAAGAACGTTTGGGTTCGCGAAACAAACAAAAAAACGAGATTTACGTCAAGAGAAATTCCAAACGCTGTTATAATCGTGCGGGATGCACGACGCTTCAGTGAAAAAAATGTACCCAGAACGTCAGGAAGAGAGCACACGACAGCCCTCCAAGATCCTGTGCGCTAGAGAAGGTGGAGGCGCAGACGACTAAGTCCTGTGAAAACTCTTCGGGACGGCGATCCGTTGGTCCTTGACGTGTTTCTCGGGCCGTGTTTCATCTCGGGTCTGTGTATGTTCGTGTGTGAATGCCCGCTTCTCTCTTGGATGCTGCTTCACGGCATTCTTCGTGGGAAAACCAAACAAACATCTTGAGTCGATCGGGAACTCGGTAGATGAATTGCACACACCGCGCGCGCACGTTTGCGTCTTTGATTGTGTGTACACGTATACTTATTGCACCCTTGAGATATTTTTTTATGTTGCGACCCACCAACGTGTAAATCTCCAACTCCATCTCGATACATAGGCACAACCTTTTTTGGCCTCCGATACTCGATCCATTTGGGTTACTAAATCCCGTTAAGTTATATTTGCCTTCGACTTTTTTTGTGTCAAGTATCTCATCGATGTGAATAAAGTGTGCTGCACGCTGATCATTAAATGATCGACGTCACAAATAGATATTTCACACGCGATCTGAATAAAATCGCTGCAGCATGAAAGATGATTAATATATACTGTCATTTTTCAGTACGCGAATAATTAATGATGTCATATTTCGCAAGCAAATAAAAAAAAAACTGGTCGCTAATCGAAAGCGTTTGAAGAGATACATAAATATACAATATACATAATATGATAAGTAAATAAAATATGTATATTATAATATTTGAGTGTATGATTCTGGAAGCCATGTTTATTGAGGAAACAATGAATTAATCGCTAATGCAAAGCGTTCAAAGGAATGAATAAATATATAATATATAGAATATAATAAATAAATAAAATATATATTATAATTTTCTAGTAAATAAATAAAATAAGCGACAAAGTGATATTTCTTAAGCAAAAAAAGTGCAAGGTTGCGAAAACCCCCCGTCGAACGAGCTGAAATTTTGCAATAGTTTTTGGGTTTGGGTTTGTTGGTTTGGGAAAAACGGAGAGCGGGATCGAATATATAGGTATGAACGAATACGTGACAGATGTAGATATACAATATGGCACACATTAAAAAAACATCAAAATTCGATATCTCGAAAACTATTGCGAGTCGCCAAAAATCCCTTTAGGGGTTGTCTTAAAATATGAAAAGGAAGGTTTTTGAAAAATGTCAGCTCGATCAGGGTGGTGGTTTCATTACACACGCACACCCCAAGTGCATAGCAAGGGAGTAAGAAAGTTTTTTGTATATCATGAGAGAAGAGAGAGAGAGAGAGAGAGAGAGAGAGAGAGAGAGAGAGAGAGAGATATTGCTCACGATCTACTTCGGGTTGCTCTCACGCGGCGTTTAATGGGCTGTTATTTGGCGCGCCTCTCGCACGCACGCGTGTGCAATTACACATTCAATCAGAGAATAATCATTCCGGCCTCGATGCATCAGCCTCTCGAACTGGCAATCAAGGTACTCGGGTACTCGTTCGGCGCTCCAAAGTCTTCTCATCCTCAATGTGTCGGCCCCCCAATGAATCTATGCACCTCTGCTCTGTATAAATTGTTTCACGCTTCTCGATAAGGGTTTATCATGTACGCATGGCGTTCGATATTTGATTATTTATTGACCGGTCCCGCACGCCCCTTCCTCTCTTATTTCCCTTTCACGATGCCCTCAATATTCCGTGGCTGGATATTCATTTTTCAATCCCTTCGCTTGCGTCTCCGTTACGTTTCTCTATAGAATAAATAACGTAAATGGGCGCGAAGATGGCAACGAGATTACAATAGAGTCAATAATTGATTTTCAGCGAAGCTCCGCCCTCGATCGTTTGAACCGTCGACGATCGTTTTGGCCCAATGACGTTGGAGCTTATATCGTTGGAAAGCAACGAACATTAATTCTTTCTAATTACTCAAATCTTTTTTGGCTGATGTAGGATGTGATTATCGGCCAAACGATTTTACGGATTGTTCTTACAAATGTACGACTCTAATTTGCAAAAAAAGCCTCTGAATAACGATAAAATAAAAAAATAGCGTTGCGTTCCAACGATGGATCCGTTAACGTAATAAAGAGTGATGCAATAGATCCATACATGACTGCGCTGATCATGGCAAACTACGTTTCTCGAATGCATTACCGTCTCAATAATAGTGCGTCGCTTTACCTCGATCCATCAAAACTTGAATCAGCCAACCAACGAGGGAGCACGAATTGCCAACGTGTCAATTGTCTGACACGTGTTTAATTATCGATAAAAATGTAATCGGTATTGATCCCTTCGGCATGTAACCACAACTGCCTTGCAGAACGCATTTTCTTTGATATTTTATTCGTGTATAGATATATCTACACGTACAATTCAAATGAATGAGGAACTACGTTATCATGTGAAAACCGTTACGGCCGTCTCGTTTTTAAGTCCCCTTAGCAGTTGAATATACTTGAGAAAGGGACTATATAGAAGACGTGTTTTTCTTAAGGGGGAGATTATGGTCGAAGGGGGAAGAGCTTATGTGCGAAAATGAACGCCTCGAGGAAGTTGAGGGTTCACTGTATGACCGCGCAATCGTAGATTTATGGCTAGGTAATGTTGAGTCTTGAAACCTTGAACGCCTTTTCGTGAAAACCACTTTTCGTAAACGTCGTAAAAGATAAATTAAATACTATTCGATTGATCATTGTGAAACTCTTCACACTTTCAGATAACATAATTACCCTCCATGCGAACCTAAGTTCGTGGAAAATTATTTTTTTAAACTACTTTTTCATAATCAAATACGATAGTAAAAATGTCATGAAGAATATAACATTTATTCGAACATGTACCATTTTTCGAATTTTCGCTTTTTTAATTTTTAGTTTCACAAAGAGCGTGTGGTTCTTAGAAATCTGAAACTACTTGGCTCTGATGTTTCAGATCAATTAATGCGCCAACCGTCTCTGATGCAAGTGTCGGACAGTCGCGATTTTTAAATATTAGGAAAAAACGTAAGATGAAAAGATGTAATAATATGTACTTTAAATTGTAATTATGTGGAATATTTAAACTCGACACAAACAATCTTGAAAATTCGCTTATTTTTGGCCGTCTAAACGAATTTCCCCCCTTTATGAACCTAAAATCCATACACTTTGATCAATTCGTTACTTCTATGGAGTAAATAATTCTTGAAGCAACCTAATATTCTATTTTTTCAATGAATCATTTATTGGCATCCACCGATGACGGAATTGGGCGATGCATTTTTTTCTTCAATATATACAATTTCCCACTGATTCCCGAAGAATCCCCGATCTGCAAAAATGCGGGAGGGTTTTCCTGTTATTTGTTTTTACAGAGACACAAACCGTGGGAAAAAATGTATGAAGAATAAAATGCACGATGCTGACGAAAAGTGAGTCTGATATACGTATATGTTTTTTCCGCTTCCGACGGGGCTTTATGGCTTGCAGTCCGGATCAAATGGATACACCGACATCGCGCCTTCTTTTTGCGTTGCACAAAAGGCCTGCAGGACGGGTGTCGTTTGAATTACGGGTGCATACACCTGTGGTTGTGTGCTCAACGAATGGGCTATTGGTGAGTGGAGTTGTTTGACGATTGCGACACGATGAAAGAAAACATGGCAAACTCAGGATTTGTTTACAAAATGAACATGTTTGTTATCGATACCGTTGCGGGTATTAGCAAAGAATTCGATCGATCTGCGGGATGGCACAGGATTACCTTGTTTCGCTGTATCAGATCGCGTGGTGGATTCTCGGGATTCAATGTGTATCGAGCACGACGGTATCGCGTGCTCGTTGTATCGCGATACTCTGACTTGCTACTTTTTCGACATTGGTACATGTTCATTTAATTTGTGTAGTCTACACTCGAAGAGTGTCCATTCGTAGGCAAAGTAATTAGAAATTGTATTTCTAATAAACTTCAGGTTTCAGTGGTCCCATATCTTTTGGCCCAAACTAGCCACTTGCCCGGGCTCAGTTCCCAAGAGACGCTCGCAGATTGTTACCTGCATCCATGCTCTCCTAAACCCACTACCGTATCGCATTTCCACGAGAGCACGTGGAAACTGTGACGATTCCCTCAGTTGTCGAGAGATTACTTTTGATGCATCTCTCGAACACTAATCGCGTGACAAATAAAACATACATTGGAGATCCAGGGAGATTCGTCATCATTCATGCAGCGAGAAATCGCTCTGTGCACACGTATCTACAATCGTGTGAACAAAAAGATTGATCTCGAAGGACCGGGTCGAAAACTTCTCGACAGCTGGCACCAATCGGTTATTCTTGTACAGGTAAAGTATAGATCGAGTGTGGCCTTATAATAACAATAACGATACATCCGCAATATCGTAGCGTTCATCGATCATTCACCGACAGCCTTCCAATTTTGAACATCATTGTCGACAAGATTGATGACGTTAGCTACGAAAATCATTGCTAAGTCGCTCTCAACTATTTTTGCTTGCAGTTTCTTGATGATTTATGCACACATACGCGCGCGCGCGCGCGCGCGCGCACACACACACACACACACACACACACACACACACACACATGCGCACACACATGTATATACGCACCCACATGTAGTATATACGCATACATGCCATAATTCTAGAATCTCTCAAAAAACCCTTTCACGTTATCATTTATCAGCGACAAAAGTGCACAAAATCTATTGTATCTTCTGATACTGTGCTCGAAAATTGACCACATATTTACTCGTGAACCGCCCTTTACCGTTGTGTCACGAAAGATATCGTGACACGGATCTTCCCGGATTCTTCCCGGATCGACAGAGCGCGCGTGTGTACGCGCCAATGTGGCCCCCTGTAGAGCGTCATGATTTTATTTTAATGGATAAACCGGCGATATATAGTATGCCACGATGTGGTTCGCTCAGAATACGAGAAAATAAGGGCTCAACGATCGCAACATCCCGGATCTGTCCTCACATATGTAACTATCATACTCCCGAGTAAAAATATTGTCAGGCTGGCCGAACATTTGATCTGGGCCTGATCACGCTGTAGTACGAAGGCCTGACTGACGGTATGCCTTGATTTGCCCAATCCGGCAGGCTTCAGGTGACATTCAGGCAAACAGATTTGCGGTTACCATCAGTTGCCTTGATGCTTGATACGGCTAGTTTCAGGTTACAGTAAGGCAAATGGATTTAAGGCTTGCATAAATTCGCATGATTCGGCTAGCTTGAAGCAATCATCAAGTAACTGGACCTATATGTAGTTTTGCGCCTTGTCCACGCCTAACCTCTTGTTAAACCCCACACGAACGCGATCACATTAGCGCATCGTCACAACGTCGAATCATATCGTCCACTCTATGTAGGTATATATTTTTCATTATTCCTAATACTTGTTTTATTTATTCCTAATAAATCTGTGATTAGGTTTCATCTGTTCAAAAAACAATTGAGTTAAATCCACTGAATGTGTCTACTTCGTTTTTTTTGTTTCAATTTAAATTAAATGGAATTTTCGTGAGGAGAAACATTGTTCTATTTGATTCACTTAATGGTCTGTCTTTATTGCAATACACACATCGAAGGGGAAGGGGGCAGGGCGGGCGAGAGAGGGATTATATATATATTCAATCAAACTCTCTAATTATCATAATAATATTAATTAGTTGCTATAGTTTATGTCATACAGCAAATGATTCTAGGAATTGATGAGGGCACTAGTGCCATATCCGCAACTAAGATGCTACAAACACTCGGTAGCGTAGGAGCGGCGTGCGCAGCTATAGGGAGGTAGGTTGTAGGTTCGATTCCATGTGGGGGCGAAATATTTTCTGCGAAAAAGATAATTTCATAATGTCGGGGCATGACGAATAATGATACAAACTCATTATGGTAGAACTCTAAATTAAGTATTTCATTTTATTTTGGATTTATGAAATACTCTATTCTATATTCTATATTCTAAAAAATATATATTTGAAACAAATAGGATTGTAGTAGGTTGTGAGACGAGAGAAATACCTATTTGATTTAAATTGATCCTATTGAAATTAAAATTTTTTTTAACAGTGCAATGAAGAATGCGAAGGTGATGGTTTCCGAAGCAACACAAACTGCATGTTAGACCTTCACTTTCCATCTTAATCAAGCCTTGATTTTTCATCCTGATCAGCCTTGCTTTTCCACCCTGACTAGACCGAAGTCCAAACCTGCTCCGGGCTTGATAAAAAAAACCCTGATCAAGGCCTGAAAAAGAAATCAGGATCCCTAATTCGGGCCTTCTTGTAGCCGGAAGAAGATTTCTACTCGGACCGCTGATCCGATTATATAGAGAGTATACGGCGAACTGTGTTTTCCAATAGTAAACTTGGACTGTACTTGCGTACGACAACAAATATCACTTAAACGGTCCTTTGAATTGACGCGTTGACAATCTTTGTTGTTCTTAAGGTAATTGATTGAGGTGCTCGAACTCGATGTGCACGAGGAAGTGGCGAGCTTTCGTATATCTGCCAATATTTAAAAATGATTAAAAACTAGCTTTGTCTAAGATTTCTAAAAATAATTTTTAACTATTTTGGTCAAAATTATTTGAAAATATCATATAAAGAGGACCGAACGGATCCGTCGGGAACTATTGAATTTCAGGTCCAGGAGGCCCGCGTGTGCGACTGTCGACCGATGCTGCGATCACCGCGCGTTTTCCGCGTGTGCAAAATGCACGGGCGCGTCGCCGTGAGTCTCCTCTTCGAATCCACCCAGCAAATAAAACAAAAACGAGGATCGGAGGTGAAAGACACCGGTCGGAAAGCTATCCCTTTGCTCGAGTCATGCTGGGCGATAGAGCCGCGGAAAAATATTGACTTTCTTACCGAAAGTGGTTTGCCAGTTGAACGGACAGACAGGTCTCAAAGAAACCCGCGCGCCTTCGGACACACATACGAACGCATTTTAATTTTTGCATACGTCTACTTGCATAGTGTGTATAGCACGCGCTATGCATTTCAAAAGAATCTAATCAATTTTTTTTCAAGCTTGAGAATCATTCGCTTTCCCCGTATAAAAACGCAACGATCTTTTGATTTTTCAACATTTCGTCTATCTCCGCTATACCCTTGTATAATTTAGTGAATTTCAAAGGTGAAAGGAAAATTGGCGCGAGTAGAGTATGGACGGGAGATACCAGACGTGAAAATGCTCGGAATGTAAAATCCTCAAATTATTTCATCAATGTATAATAAAGGGAAATACAAAATGTAAAGACCAAGCCGCAATTTTTCAATAAAAAATGTTCATTTAATAATTGTCTTAACCGTATGAATTAATTAGTTTCATGGACTAATTAATTTCAACTGTGTGATTATTGAACTATATTACGACAAAACTCTTGAGGATGTATATATGAGAATCAGCAAAACTTTAGTACGTTACTATTGATGACACTACAATTAGGTACGTAAAGAGTAATTGCGAAATTCTCCAATAAAATTCTTTTACGCACGAAATAGTCACACTAATCTCGTATCGCCATGGCAGCGTTTCTCTGGGACTTCCATACGTCGTCAAAAAACAACTTGTTTCCAGTCGTTTCGCAGTTGCAACGACATCTTTGAAAATTTGAACAGGTTACCCGTAGCTTGTGGCCGGAAAAAATATAAATTTGAGTGATTTTTTTCTCGGAAAACGTGGCCAGGTAAACAATTTTTTTGGTTTACATTAAAGAGTATGGTTGTAAGTATCATTTACAATGTTTGTATTGAAAAATATTTATAAATGTGGTAGATACAATCGTTTGTGCAGACCACTGTTCGAATAACGCTGTTCGTGGTGACCGCTGCTGCTCGCAAAAAAATCATCCGAAAGAAAAAAAATCAAACGCATGCAGCTTTTGCATGAAATTATTTAGTGCTTGGACAAAGCATTTAATACAATATTGACTTTGAAAAAACAACCGCTGTCCAAAGTGAAACTTTTGATTTTCGGTTAAAAAAACGCGCTTTTTTCGTTGATAAAAAAAAACTATCCATTGGAAAAAGATTCTTCGTTCAATCAGTCTTTGCGTTTAAAGTTCGCTGCTTTTCGGAACGTACCTGTTAATGCCCATCACTCTCTCAATTTTGTACAGACCGACTTAAGAGGTAAGGCCGCAGTAGAATAAAAAAAATCGATCTTTTTTCTCGCTAAAACGGTGCTTTATCATCATAAGAATAAGTTACTCTTCGATTTATAGCAAGACATTTTTTTTCACCGACTTTGAGTGTATAACGTAAGCCCACGTCTGGCACGGCCATGGAGTACCTAAAACTTTAATCGCGTTTTTCTCGAAACAGCTTTTTCCAATTGGCGTGACAAATAACTTCAACAATTTTCACTCGATTTACTTCAAATTTAAAAGTTATGTTCCTAATTGCATTTCGCAGAGAAGTACGTACGGAATTTCTGATTAATCGGAAACTTTTCTTTTTATGTACAGTTTTAAACGAAATTTTTCACTGAAAATTCATTCAAATACCTCCAACTCAATTCAAATACCTACAACTTTTGAATAAAACAATGTTTTTTAAATTCCGTGCGTAGTTCCCTAGGTATTCTAATGTAGATTGACGAGAATTTTTATTTTTTGTTGTAGGTAGAAAATTGTAGATGCTAAATGTCACGCCGCGGAGCGCCTAAAAAAAAGATACCAAAAGAAAATATTAGTAGTCGGCCATTTTGTACATCGAAAGAAATATTTTTTTTCTAATAGCTTGATATTCACACTAAATAGATGTGTCACTAATTTTATGAGTGAATTACTTTTTCATACAAAAAAATGGGTAAATTCGCAAATGATTCGATACCCGTTACTGTGGCGTAACCCCTTAAATCGACCGATGTTTGGAAAATTTTTAACTGGGTGCTCTTAAGCTCGAAAAAAACCTTTGTGGTCACGGTTTTTCGAATGTCACTGAAAATAGCACGCATCTCTCATCATCGATAAAATACTTGCCGCACTATCCACGTGTTCATCAGATCTGAAGTTTATTTTTCGAATAGCGTGTGTCACGAACTATCACTTGTTTACATACATTTGTAAATGTATGTGTAAATGTGTACGTGTAACGTTCGAGTTTATCCATCTCTTCACCATTTTTTATTGTAGCATCATTATTTGCAGCGATGTACAGATTAACATTTTTCTTTGCTCTTTCGATCGTACCGATCGGTTGTACATATCGTATTCGATCGCGATATATTCCTGTACTCGTATCGTCTCGACTAAGAGGAAGGTACAAAAGAGAGTGTAAGAGATCAACGTGTTTATAACATCGTCGTTGCGGTGGAGAGATTAGATTGTCGCGGCAATTGAGGCAAGTGAGGAATGGCGCGGTATACTCGTCGAGCAGAGATAATCCACCTGCTGCCTATAACTCTCGCCACTCTTTTGACCAGCCAACGCTTCGTTGTGTGTGAAATATTGGCGTGGAGAATTATCGTGACGGTTTGTGATTCGTGTACGTCTCGTGATTATCGTTCAAGGCGCGTCGAACGTCTTAGGGCTGGATATTGAAGGATAATCTTTTTTTTAACGTAAATATATCCGAGCAGAGCAATTCCTAAATTTCCATGGGACTCACCAAATAACGCTGCTAAAAAAATTAAAGCTAAGAAAAATCGAACCACTGATCTGTTTAAGAATTTTAACAATTTTAATTTTCAGCACTCTTCCGTCCGTTCTGTTGGGAGGCTATTTTTTGCGACAAAAAAAATGACATCCAATGTTTTATATTTCTTTTTATAATGTATGTGTAAATGCAACTTCGGAAAAATTGACGATTACTCACTAGATATAACTGTAGCGTGATGAATCGTAATGTACTGACATCTTTACTACACTACATGGCAACGCTGTAAGCAGTTGAGCTCGATTGCGGCAGATGTTAAGCGCGGCACATTCACCGTCAAGAGGTTTGCCCTGATAAGCTTTAATATTAACAAACACAGATGCAACAATCATAAAACAAACAAAAATCATTTGCCTGGGATTGTACCTCATTTATCCGCTGTAATCCACTCAAAAGTTCCAACTTTTTTTCACACAAAACCAGGCCAAATCACCTAGACACGAATTTCTTTCATCCTGAACCGCTTTAATGGAACTTGTATAAACTCCATTCAACTTTTCACCAGCATACGTCCAACCAGATCTACCGATCTGCGTCGAGTAAAAAATCTTCCGACATTTACCGGCGAAACGCTCGATCTTCTTTGAATAAATCGAGCGACGACGCATCACCATCTCTGCACGAGGACGAAAACATTTTTCAGCGCACAAGGAACGCAATATCGTGTAAAGTTCGGAATGGCCAAAATAAAAGAAAAAAATTACTCAGAGGCAGAAAGATCTTCGTGAGAATTTTACTAGAATTCGAAAGAGTTTCTACGAATGACTCGCGCGGTCAATCGAATTAACTCGGGATCGACGCAAATTCACAAATATTTAACGTTACTCTCGCGTGGAGACGCGGGTACAGGTTGGAGCTTTGACGTGCCGTTCATGCGCTTTCAAAGTTACGAGTGGGGTATGCCAATATACACACACACACACGCGTACGTGTGTACCAGGGAACGAAGGAACTCTGGATGTTCCGAGTGCAAATATTTTTGGCGCCAGGTTTTCCAGCTGACGTCCGTACCTGTACACGCACTCGGATGCAAGAATGACAGAAGATCACACACACGTTGAATTCTCTGCACACTAAAAGAAAAGGTGGCAGTAACGAGAGGATCCTTGCGGTTCTGAGAGGATCTCGCGGTCCAGCTCGTTTCTCAGTGTGAGTGCGTAAGTGTGAACGACTGTGGGCCTAAGAAATTATCGTGTGGGAGTATAACGAGCGTTACGAGACACTGGCCAGTATATATACAGCACCCCGTAACGTAACCATTGATGCCGATGTGCATACACGTTTCACATTTATTAAATGTACCGATAGGAATATAAATATGAATATAAATACAACAACGAAAAATGTCCATTATCCTTGTCGGATACATTGCCGTAAGTGCGTACCTACCCATGCAAAAAATTACAAAAGCCCCAGCACTGGGCCAGTACAGTATGAACTATACTCGATGTTTGGCCAACGATCATTGCCAGTACTGGGCGACGGTTGGAGAAAATCCGAAATATTACATGGGTAACATTTCGGACAGTTGGCAAACAGCGTCAGCCTAGCGTTGGTGCTGACGCTCGCGCGGCGCTGGTAGCTTTCTAGCTGCCAGTAATCGCTGCAAATCTAGGCTGAGAATTAGTTAAAATAGATGGCCAGAGTTCGTATCTAGTGCGGCGTACCAAAGGTTCGGTGCAGTTTAAGGCCAATGTTGGCCCAAGGGCTGTCGGTGATGCGCCAATGTTCAATTTAACCATGGGTTACTGATCGGTCAACAATACCGGCCGAACGTTGGCCTTATAGTTGGGTACCATCGGTTGGGCCCCGATTGCTTTATTGTAAGCGTCGGCAGTTTTTTCACGGGTAGATGATCGGTAGGTACTTGAAGAAACGGAAACGTTGATGGCCAACGTCGTGGTCTTCGCGCGATGTCGGTGCATCCGTTGTATACCGCCACTTGTTATATTTCAACGCAATCAGATCGAAATCACTTAAGGAATTCATCAGTTCATCAGCTAGATTCTGTCGTTTTATATTCCACGTTATCGGAGAAATAACCGCGGCAAACGTGGCATAACATACACATGACAGATGTGTCTGATTTATTTTCGGGTTATCTCACTGATTGATGCTCTGGTGATCTTCGAAGATCGAAATCCGGAGACCCCGAAATGCTGAGATTGAGAGGAGAGCGACTGAGATCAAGATTCTTGAAGTTGAAGTCGAGAGAATAAATAATGAAAACGGTGCTGCAGAAATTGCCTTCTAATAGATATATGCGAGTATTGCGAGAAAAAAAACCTGGCTGGAAAGATTATGAACTTTGCATATTTTTTAAAATCATAGCTCGCAAGATAGAAATAATGTGCATTTGACATTAACATAATATTAAGATCTATTTAATGTTATGTTTATTCGGCCGACTTGCGGTGAATAGAAGTCAACGTTGTTTAGGTTAAAACGAATCTTTTTTTAATTAAATCCGTTTTCCGCCAATTATTTCCTTCGAATCGGACTCGAATTGAAACTTGCCATCGTGGCCAAGAGATCGCTTGATGAACCCATGAATTTCTACACCTACCGCGATCACAATATTTCCCCATCGATAACGAAGAATAATCGCAAGTGGTAATCAATTCTTATTCGCCTTGAATGTATTATGGACACCTTAGACATTTTAGATACCTTTGATACTTTCGATAGCAAAAAATAGCGGAATAACTAAATTTTAATATTGTTTCGAGCATCGATTCGTTTTGTTTCACCGAGAATTCATTGCGGAAACTGTCATTGCATACTGCTGCTTGAAAAATGAAAAATTAACGAACCCTTTTGTTTCAATGACTCTGTTGATAAGGACTCATTAAATGATTAATTTCGAAAAAATAGAACTTTGCTTTTGAGCCACTCAACAGGCCTTTTACGACAACTTGAAGAGATCAACAAAGACAAAAATGGCGAGGGACACGGCCCTCAAGATTTGGTCGAAAATGACCCATTTACATTTTTGTTTTGGTATGCAGAGATAAGGATATACAGATTCGGCGTTCGATACGTCGTGCGCACGAAGATACACGCGTCCATATACTTGTTATCTATCTGACCGTTTCTTCTTGGCTGGGCACAAAACGCTTGGCCCGCCGCTGCCTATCCTCTAATCTCTCAGTAACCATTGCGCAAGTTGACTGTTACTTTTTCCTCTCGGAGTGTATTTGTCTGTTCCACATTTCAATTGATTCAAAGCCTATTTAATTACAACAGACGAACTCGCTCTGTCGCACCCCCTCAATGGGTTATCGAAAAAACGTCCAGTCGTCTCGTTGACTTTGGTTACCGATACGTCGAGAACGATTTGATAAATCGGAAAATATCCTTCTGGGCTTCGGTTCGAATATGATTTTCTAGCGGGGGTTCACAAAAAAAGCTACGATATGATTAATTGCTAATGTATTTAGTTTATTTTAAAAGAGAGAGAGCGATTATATTCGTATCGGTAATTGACGGTGATAATTAGATGCAATCATCAAGACGTCAGATTTCAAAAATTGTCACAAATGTTTGAAATCGGTTGAAAAACTTTGTTCTTAGTCGGGCAAAAAATTCAACACGTACAGTACTTCAATAATTTATTAACTTTCCGATAAAAAGAGATGGTAGGTATTGCAATATATGAGGAATAAATTAGTTCGGAACCGATGAGGACAAACAAAATTCACATATCCGAGATAGATACCAAATTCTTCTTAGCGTACACGTTTCTGAACGACGAGCCTTCAATTAGATTTTCCATGTGGTTTCCTCATTCCTGTAGAACGTTTACAGAAGTTTTTTTATGACAAAAGCTAAGGTCCATCGCTGCGTTTACTCGTACGCAATGCTCCCAGCCTACTGACGAACAACGCGAAAGTAATCTGCAGATTTTCAATGCAGACCTCCAAGTATTTCAAATATTCCTTCCCTCGAAATGTCATGACTCATGAATTAACTTGCATGAAATAAAGATAAAATTTGTTTACCGATCCTAGTGTATGACTGCCATTTTTCTATCACACCTTGATCCCGCGTTTTTAATCCGATGGATGAAATATTACGTATGTAGTGATATTTCATAGCAGCGTTTTTCGACAATACTTCATTGTCGAGAGTACGTCGACTCCTAACAGGAACACAGTGATATAAAACACAAAGATTCGCATAAAAAAAATGCATATCGCGAAATCCTCGTATGATTTCTCGATATGCGGCAGACAAAAGATAAACAGTGAGAGAATTGAGGGGACGAATAATTATGCCATTAAGTGTTATAGCTATATTTTTATTGGGTTGGTACAAAAATCTTGCAACACACAACACGAGTAAAAAAGAAAAATATTTTATTTTAACAATAAACGATTATTCAGCAATGTAGGCTCCCTTTGCATCTACAACTCTTGCCCAACGCTCTGGTAGACTTTGCACGCCCGCAGACCAGAATTGTTTTGGTCGTGAATTAAGAAAGTCGTCCAATGTATTTTTGAGATCCGACAGATCGTCAAATTTTTCATCCCGTAAATAGTTCTTCCAAGCTCGAAACAGGTGATAGTCGGTAGGTGCTAAGTCTGGTGAATACGGTGGGTGTGGTAGAACTGCCCATCCTAGCTGCGAAATAGTTTCTTGTGTCATCTTAGCGACGTGGGGTCGAGCATTGTCATGGAGAAGCCGAACTTGAAGACGTTTACGCCTTTTCTGTTTAATAATTTTAGCCACCTTTTGCAGTGGTGCAGAATAAATCTCTGCCTGTATTGTGGTGTTGGTTGACAGAAATTCGTAATAGAGCATGCCCTCAGAATCCCACCAACAACGGAGTAAAACTTTCTTCATTTCACGGGGCCGTTTAGGGGTCGGTTCTGGTTTTTCCCCTTTCGGTAGCCACTGACGCTTGCGCGTGTGATTAACATACAACACCCAGCTTTCATCCCCAGTGACTATTTCTTGAAGAAAATCCTTTCTTTGCAGACGATGCAGGAGTGAAAGACAGATGAACACGCGTGTTGCTTTGTTTGATTCGCTGAGATTGTGCGGTATCCAAGACGAAACAACTTTCCTATATCCCATCTCTTGTAAATGTCGAAGGATCGTGGGATGACTGCAGTTGAGTTTGTTGGCTAATTCTCGTGACGACATATTAGGCTTTGCCTTTATAAGTGCTCGCAGTTCTTCATCGTCCACAATCGATTCCCTGCCGGACTTAGGTTTGTCTTCACAACATCTATCGCCAGAATGAAAACGCTGATACCAACGGGAGACCGTTGAATAATTAACTACATTAGCCTTGAACGCACTGCACATATTACGGGCTGCGGCTCTTGCAGAATGTCCTTGCAAGAATTCGTAATATGCGATTGCGCGAAGTGCACGTTGATCCATCTTTGCTCATACTGACTCCGCGGAACAACTGACTCGCTTATATATCC
Source organism: Ophion slaviceki (assembly GCA_944452715.1). Lineage (NCBI taxonomy): Eukaryota > Metazoa > Arthropoda > Insecta > Hymenoptera > Ichneumonidae > Ophion > Ophion slaviceki. The sequence goes on along the minus strand of OX101794.1, from coordinate 5,610,330 downwards.
TGCGGCATGGAAGGTTCTAGACCATTCTTGTATTTCCTCTTCTCGAATGTTCTCGAACTTCGTTATTAGGAAAAATATTTTAATTGAAAAAAAGTGTTGCAAGATTTTTGTACCAGCCCAATATATGCCGATGATCGAAGGGGAAGCGAAAAAATATTCTTAACACATAGGACAGCGAGGAGCACCGGAAAACAAGTGCTCTGCAAATAAGGTAACGTATTTATAGAAGGAGTATGAGCTCGAGAAAGTATACCACGGATACACCATAAAGTATACCATAAAGTATACCAAATCGAATACACTACCAAATATCAGGTTGATAAAAAAGTTTTGTCGCAAAAATTTTAAAAATGTCTTTTTACGTATTGACGCAATATGACATCGAGCTATGTCGAGAATATTCTAGAATGTTTTCTACTCTTCCGCGTGACAGGGTATAAAAGGGCGAGCGCGCGTTCTAGTGGACAGAAATGGCTTCGATCTCGCAGGAGCAACTTCGAGCGATCATTTTTTATGAGTGGCGGCGCGGCACGAACGCAAGCACAACTGCTAAAAATATACAGGATGCATTCAGCGAGAACGTACTTTCTCATCGAACAGTCCAGCGTTGGTTCAATCGTTTTAAATCTGGAGACACAAGCCTTGAAGATAAGGAACGTTCCGGACGACCGTCGACCATCGATGATGAAGCATTACTCCGCTGCATCAAAGAAAAACCGGAAGCAAGTACGCACGAGCTAGCAAGAGAACTTGGCTGCACCCAACCGTCAATAGTCAATCACTTACACAACTTGGGATACAGGAAGGTTCTAGCTCAATGGATACCACACCGTCTCACCGACGATAATAAGAACTGTCGTGTGACCATCTGCCAGTCTCTCCTGCTTCGCCACCATACTCTCCCGACATCGCGCCATCTGACTACCATTTGTTCAGACATTTGAAGGCATATTTGAGAAACAAAACTTTCGAAAACGTCGACGATCTCAGAAGGGATATTTCAAATTTCTTTGAGTTCCAGCCGCCGCAGTTTTGGGCAAAGGGAATAAATGAGTTGCCAACTAGATGGTCGAGTGTCATAGAAACCGATGGCGAATATATTGTTGATTTGAAATGTTTTGTATAAGATATATAAATAAATAAATTATATTGAAATTATTGCGACAAAACTTTTTTATCAACCTGATATTTGGTGGTGATCCGAGATATTTAGTTTTGTATTTCTTTTAATATGTGACCTTGAATGACCTTGAACGACTTCTACCCTCTAATGTTTTTTATGCGGCTTGAGGTTCTCCGCAAGATGGTTGAAGAAAAAATGTACCATCCCATTTGAAAAAGTGGAGTTGACCTTGACGTAGCTCTAGCGCTCCCCAGGTAGAAATTGTGTTTGGAATCCTATAGGATTCCCCTACTTCTCCCTACTCCCTGATAGGGATCCAACGGGACACCCCATTGGATCCCTATCAGGAAACGTCACGCTCGTACATTGGATTCCAAGAGGGACTCCCCATCGGGATCCAAAAGGGATTCCCATCGGGATCCAAAAGGGATTCCTATCGGGATTCCATAGGGATTCCATAGGGATTCCCTATTAGGATCCAATAGGGATTTCCCATCGGAATCCAATGTAAGAATCTTAAAGCTTCCCCACAGTATTGAACGGAATCCGATACGATGCTTGATCGATCATATCGCATTCTGTAAGCCCAAAATGTTACAAAAAATAAAAGCATCGATACACTAAAGAGATCAATTTATTATTTACAAAGGAGTACATATCGAATACCACAATATACTTATTTTGTTTTTTTTTAATTGTTTACCCATACTGAATATTTATAGTGCTTTGTATAGTATTCCTCGAATACTTATATCTTACATCTATATCTTCGAGTACTTTTTAAAAATACTTTAAATACTTTTTATGCTGTAACGTAGTTTTTATACACTTTTTATACTATTATTAAGCAAAAATACTTGTGCAGTTATGGGCGGGATATTCTTTGAATACTTTTCATACTATATAAAATTTAAACACTTTAATAAGGTTGATGCTTGCATCATTGGAATGCAACAAACATTAATGCTTTTGAATTATTTTAATTTTTTTGGCAGATTTTGGTTACAAAAATCCTTTAACCATTTAAAAAAAAATATTTAGCGATTTACGATATAAATGTATAACAAAGATCTTCTATGACAATAAAAATATGGAAAAAAAGGTAAAAAGGAACTTTCGTTGCGTTCCAACGATGTAAACTTCAATGCCATATACTTTTTGTATTTAATGAAATATGAATACGTTTTATATTGTAAATACTTAAAAACGAATACTTTTTTTACTGCAACGTTTTTTGATACACATTTTATATTATTATTAAATAAAAATACTTGTGCGCATGGAATTTTCTTTCCGACGTAACGGGGCAATCAGGTTATGGTTGCGCTTGAGGTTGAGCAGGTCGCGCACGGTTTTTTAAATCAAATTCGACTTATTTTTATACGACGCGTATTTGGAGTAAATAAATTTTACGATCGCGATTGCGCAGTAACTCGATCGTCGCGCGCTTTTCAACGACGACACGAATATATATGTACCCTGCGCCGCTTATGTTCTATCGCCCGACGTCTTTCTTTTGTCGGAAGCGATTTTCTGAATCCTTATTGGATCCCGATAGGGAATTCCTATTGGCTCCCGACAAGGAATCCCTGTTAGATCCCGATGGGGAATCCCTATTGGATCCCGATGAAAAATCCACCGGGTCGGGTGGAAATTGCTGTTACGGGCTACAAATTTAAGCGAATGTGTAATAGGTATATCATGTTTATAAAAATATGATTTCATACTTACATTTAATTTTCTTTTAAAACCTCATTTGAGCCGCTCTAACAAAACTCCACACCCACAGCGATAAACCGCAGACGCAATCGTAACCCGATTGCCGTCACGTCCAAAACAAATTTTTATGCGCACAAGTATTAAAAATTCAAAAAGTGTGCATATTAAAATTTATAACAAGTTTTTTTATTCGTATAAAAAATACTAGCCCATAACAAACTATAAATATACAATATGGGTAAGCACTAAAGTAAAGAAGTTACTAAAGAATATAATTATATATTGTAGTATAATCTTAATGAACTAAATCTTAAGTCCACAGGGCTACGCTCTTCATCTGACAACCATAAGATTGCAACAAAATTCCTCCCTACATTGTGCCCTTTTAAAATTTTTTTTTTTGGATTCCTTAGCATTCCCACATCAGATCCCGGTGAGAAATCCTAACGTGCGGTGTCCCTAACAAATTCCTAGAAACACGTTGGTGCATCTTGAAACTCCCAAGCAAATCTGTGCACGGGACCATCAAAGAATAATTTTTTACAGAGCGTCGCAAAATCCCATTTTATATAATTTCAAGTAAAAAATTCTCAAACCACGTTAATCCGGAAACAGCCCAGGATCCATTTGGATTCCAATGTGGTCTCCTTACCTGGAGTGTCCATATCAAATCCCCATAAGGATCTGGTAGAACGTGGGGAGTCCCCAACAAATACATTTGGATTCCAATGTGGACTCCCTACCTGGGCCGTCCCTATCAAATCCCCATAAAGATCTGGTAGAATCTGGGGAATCCCCAACAAATCTATTTGGATTCCAGTGTGGACTCCTTACTTGGGGCGTCCCTATCAAATCCCCATAGGGATCTGGTAGGATCTGGGGAGTCCCCAAAAAATTTCTGCATGGGTCTACCGATAAAAAAAATAGCGTGGTCCAGTATGACGGCCTTCTCGAACACTGAAACTTTTGTCTGAAACATTTTCGGATATGATCAATGGTTTGAGTGATATTGCTCTGTAACATTTTATGTCCCTCACCCTGTATATAAGCATATACGTGAACGCACGATCTCATCTCATCTCTGGTGCAACACAGCCTTCCATTGAGCAATTTTGTCTCGTTCACTTGTACCGAAATTTATGTACTCTTTATTTTGTGATCCAATAGCTAATTAGTCGTCGCTAATCCTCTGTGAATTAGCACTCGAGCTTAATAATATTTATATACACAAGAACCGCCAAGCATCACACGCGATCCTATTTACGTTGATCTTTTATTTCGTATCCCGTGAAATACGACGCAACCGACCCAACCTCGAGCCAGCGTCACGCCAATCACATTCTACCATTGGCCAATGAAAGGCAGCACTACCGGTTTAGTGTTGCGCCACGGTAGGAGTGATCTCTTCGGCCCAACGCTGGGATGTACGGTTGGCCAATAGTAGGCTTACCGGAAATCCTAACAGTTGGCCGGGTATTGGCCCAACATTGGACTAAAGTGTTTACGATCATTGGCTGACGGTTGGCGTGAGTACCGGCCCATAGTAAGGCTAAGGTCGGCTTCATATTGTTGGCGCAATATTCGGGCTAGTTTTGACCCAGTGTAGGGCTGTCAAAACAACCCAATGCTTAGCGAACAATCGATCAGATTCACAAGTTTCTGTGCTCGATGATTGCTCATTGAAATAATTATTAGATTCACCAACATCGTTATGCACGATCACTTGTTCGTGGAATGTTTCCAAATTTATTTAACTATCTACTTGTATTTTAATTTCGTTGCCCCTGAGCCTAACCTGATGTAATGAGTCTTCTAATTTTTGTCGTCGTTTTAACACTCGACGTTTCTTAATACTATCACAATAACTCGGAATTTTTTAAATACACCACAAAACTTTAGTATGAATCAATTTTATTTTTAATAAAGTGAATTTCCGATTTATTATCACAGGACGTAGAAAATTGCATGCAGCGATAATAAAAAAATATATAATAATAATATACGTAAAAAAGCATTCTTGTATTAGGAGTACAACTTTGCAGTGACCGTTTTACTTAGAGAGCCACTGCGGCCGAAGTAGTGGCCCTAGCTCAATAAAAAAAGTGGCATTTTAAACTAGAGGCTCTGCCAATGTAAACAATTTAAAAAAGCTAACGGATACGTGTATGCATTATAAAGTTATAGGCACTCAAACATGGCAACCTACGAACCGAATTCTCAGCATTTGCGGGAGGTTATGATTTACTTCTTCAACATCAAGAAATCTGCGGCTGAGGCCCACCGTTTGCTTGTAGATGCTTACGGGGAGGATTCTATACGCCGAAAATCATGGGGACTGCCTGGTCATATTCCGTCATCGACGCCCAAACCGAATATTCACGGATCCAAAGTGATGCTGTGTATCTGGTGGGACCAGCTGGGCGTTGTGTACTATGAGCTGCTCAAACCATCCGAAACCATCACAGGGGAACTCTACCGACGTCAGTTGATGCACTTGAGTAAGGCACTCAAAGAGAAACGGCCACAATTCAACGAAAGACATGACAAGGTGATACTGCAGCATGACAATGCCCGACCCCATGTTGCAAATGTCGTGAAAAAGTACTTGGAAACGCTGAAATGGGAGGTTTTATCCCACCCGCCGTACTCTCCAGACATTGCCCCTTCCGACTATCACTTGTTCCGGTCAATGGCACACGATTTGGCTGACCAGCACTTCAGTACTTACGAAGAAGTCAAAAATTGGGTCGATTCCTGGATTGTCTCCAAGGACCAAGACTTTTATCGACGCGGGATTCGAATGCTACCTGAAAGATGGGCCGAGGTCGTAGCTAGCGACGGGCAGTACTTTGATTAAAAAATATGTAGCCACTTTTTTATAATGAAGCCTTAAACTTTTGAAAAAAACGGTCACTGCAAAGTTGTACTCCTTATATATATGTATGGCTTATACCGTTCAAAGCTAGTGTTGGGCCAGGATTGGCAATTCGTCAGTTTGCCATGCTAAAAATAAGCATTGGCAAAACCACGGTCAAACGATTGGCTCAAACTCAGGGCCTGCGCTGGCAGCGTTGGCTCTTCGATGGCGTGCCGAGCTTCAATTCGAGACTGGTAAACCCATGATCAACCGATTGGCCCATGTTCGGGGCTAACACTGGGACCCGATAGTTGGCTGACAGTTAGTAATCGATATTTGGCTCAAGGTTGGGTGTTCGTTGGTTTGCCATGCTTCAAACGAGCACTGGCAGAATCATAGCCAAATCATTGGCCCGTATAAAGGACCATCACTCGGTATTAGTGGTTGGTACTGAACATCGTGCCAAGCGTCGGCCGCATCTTAAGCGCCGGCAAATTTTTCACGGGATCTGGTTCGCTCAGATTGCTTGAACGTGGAACTTGCGGCAAGAGCAACAAACGAACGGGAACGAATGGACATTTTATGAATGAGAGTTGGGACAGGTGGCGTAGCACTTTTTGGGGACTGAGCAAACAGTGGCTGCCTAGTTACTTTTTGGTGACGACAGTGAATCCTGCTAGCTTGCCAGTGAGACAATTCTACTCGATTCGTCACTCATGGTCCGAGGATTCGATGCCCAATCCATCTCAAAGACATTCTCGACCAAAAGCAAGACTTTCGTTGTTTCTGCCAACGACGATAACTCCGTGAGGGACGTGTGTCTATTGCGGGAATGCGGCATGAAAATGTTGAGTGCCTCATCGTTGCGGCTGGTTGTTTCTACAGAAAGGAAAGTGTTGTTCTTGCCACTGATGGAATGGAGCGAGAGACAAGTAGCTTGAACGGGACAAAGGAGAGAATTGAGGAAGACGGGACGCGGATAACGATGCATTTTTGACGGCAGTGGTGAATCTCTTGCTCCTGCACGGTGCTTCGTCCTATTCTCGTCATTCAGGTAGAGCTGTGTATGTGCATTGAGTGAAGATGACTATTTGCTATTACGGAGAATACTTCCAATGTCCCGTCAGCCTTTTCTCTGCCGCGAGCCAGTACATTCGTGACGTGTATTTTATCTCACGCGACATATCTTGTTAATTTTGTGAGTGAAAGACGCACCGTCGCGTCGCTCGCGTGTTCCTCATTGCGGCCACGCGCGGTTCTCATTTTCGTGCACTCCTAACGCCAATCCGTGCTGAACACGCTTCCCGTCTTCTATGACCAAATCATCATTTGTTGCCGTGTTATTTAATAAAAAGCGATGCCCCGACGCCATCTCTTCTTTCCATTGCTCGGTTCATGCCATGCGCCATTTCTCTGTAGATGTTACGTCAAAAAAAAAAAAACAAAAAATAGTAAATTGTCACCGTTTCATATGATTCCTCAGCCTCCGATTTGAAACGGGGTTTCGTATTTATACGGAGATGTATAATTATGTACCTTCGTGCATCAATTTATTTCCAGCGTTCCACGAATGCCGTTGCAGATTTTCACGATTACCCTTCCCAATTGAACCCTCCACTATCACTCCCTATCCGCATTTTGCTAATCTAACCTGACTTCCGTTGCGTCCACAACCGTCTTAAGCTACACTATATCACAATTGCCGAGGGTACGGCAAAACTGTGGACAACCCCTATCAGTACAGACGGTGCCAATATTTCCTTCTGATTTCTCTGGTGCACATACGTTTCACTCGAGATCTACACTAAGAGGTATTGGCTTTCCGCTGGCTGGTTGGTGCGCAGACACACACACACACACACACACACACACACACACACATCCATATATGTAAATATAAACATATTCAGAGTGACAATGCAAAATCCTCGAGGCGCCAGTCACGCCTATATATTTAGATCTCACGAAAATAACAACCGCAACAGTAGACGTGTTAATTCCAATAATTATCAACCGTAGAAAAACTCCCTCATTAGTTACAGCGGGGAAAGAATTTAAATAATGATATTATTCCTCCACTGCCACGCGCAATACAAGTCATTGGACGGTTCTTTCACATTTTACGATAATCTTTATTAATATTTATTATTATTCCAAGCGTCATTCCACGATCGTTTCTCCTCATTCCCAAAAGCCGATGACCCAGAAACCACGTCTCTTTAGATATGTCGGAAATGCAGGCAGTTTCGCTGGAGAGTGATGGTCGCGAATGTCGATTCGCACAGTTAATGACCACGCGAGAGCCGGCAATCGTGTGTTAATCAACAAATGGGCGCCACGCCTGTGATACGATTCGAACAATAAATGCTAGCTGCATCGTTGTGGTTGAACACAGTTTTTATGCGTGCGTGCGTTGGTAGACATGATGAACAAGTGTTGAAAAAGACGCTTTCTGAAGACTCAAGAGAGATATCAGACATGCGGGACAGAGCGGAAGAGAGTAGAGGGGAGAGAGAGAGAGAGAGAGTTCTCTCTCTATTTCTCTCTATTTCTGTTCGCGATTGTGTGAGAGAATGAGTCTGCCATTTCTTTCATTCTCTTTTCTTCCTGCCCGACGTCAACGGGCAGAAAAGCTCGGTGGTCTCGCGAGGGTGGAGACGTTTCGCGGCCGCAAAAAAAGACAAGCTGAAGTGAGAGCTCCCCGAGACACGTTCGGTGTAGACGAGCTGGGCGGAGTGAGTTCGTCGTCAAAACAAATAACCCGAGACGTTTCTACCCGGGCAAGTAGCCCCGAGCTTTAACCTATACTTCTTCCTTCCTGATGCACTTTCTCATTTCGACGCTGTCTATGTCCATCTATCGTGAATGCAAGAGTAGCCCTGTAGCGCCACCTGGTGGACAATAACTTTGTAGATAAAACGATCAAAATATTGAGGACACATCGGAATTGCATACCGCAACTACTAATCATTAAATCAAATTCTTTTTTAAGTCAATTTATCTTGTGTCTCTATTAGGGCGAAGTTGAAGATGCCCCACGTGATAAATGACTGCGAGAGACGTAGTTGAAATTTTCGAACAGAGATTTCTCAGAGATGAATAATGTTTAGGGCAAAAGAAAATCATCAAGCTCTGCGTCAGGCAATTCTTAAGGGCCTGAGGCTTTGTTCTTCCTAAAAATAACATTGGACCATCTATGAAAAAGCTCGGAAGGGAAAATACTTTGTGAGCTTATGTTGTCCTTGTACATGGCCTTAAGGGTGTTCTAGGCGCCCTTAATATTTCATCGTGTTCATGACAGTCTGTTACCTCCTCCATTCTTCCAACTCTTTGATTCACGTATATGAAGTAAGTATTCCTAGTTTCGATCCGCCATGGAACCTCCAAATTATCGTTTTCTGCGACTGTCAAAAATCACGACGCGTCGAGATGTGCTGTGGATTCACGATATGCGTGTATGACGGGGGTCGTGTGAGATTCGTGATGAAACGAAATAAAACGCGCGGGCATACGCATCAGGCATAATCGTTATAAATTATGTTAGACATGTGGCGTTTAGGCCCGCGTAATTGATTGCTCTCTCAGGATGTTGAGATATACACTCGCGCTTATATATGCGAGAGTGTACGCGTGTTTGCGCGGAGAGGAGTCGTATGGGATGCGCGCGGAGAGACGATGGAAGAAGGAAAGCCGAAGCCTCGAGGTATAAATTATAATTGAATTAGCCTGAGCTCTTAATTAAGCCGAGAGAGGATAGGATTCGAACGGGAGAGAGAGAGAGAGAGAGAGAGAGAGAGAGAGAGAGAGAGAGAGAGAGAGCCCAATGGCCCAGGATCAACGGCAGCCAAGCGGCAAGTTTATATACAAGCGAGACAAGACGAAGGAACGAGAACACGACCCGTTTTTATTACACTTTGCTTCGGAGATAATAGTCGAGAGCCCGGCGAACGATGATGATCGCTCCGCGTCTCCTGGACTCTTCACGTATGCAGTCAAAGAGTCATGACGTTGTGTGATTTTTCTTTCGCTTTGCTGGATGCGTATACATATACCTCACTCGATCTTTCTTCTTTACCTCTCATCTTTATTTTCCTCTTCGGCCAAGGAGACGAGGAGGCTCTTCCGAAAGTTGAGTGGAAGCGCTTCACGCACATGATGGCATACACATACATACAAGGCCAGACACGGAAACGCTTAAATACGCATGGCTACGTGAGACATAATTTACAACGGGGGCGTCACAATCGCATTAATGATGCACGTTCTGTTCTGTCTTCTCAGCGTCCTCTGTACCGATGCCGCTCGCTTTTTTCTCTTCCCTACACCTTTTTGTTCCCTCCTATTTCAAGTTTTATTCACAATTGATACGGGGAACGGTGTCGGTCATACCTTACCGGATATTACTGTGGACGAAACATTAATTGACTATACTGGAGCGAGGAACGTGCTATCGGAGAGAACATCTGAAGCACTTTATAGGGCGTTTCACAAATCGCAACTTCATGTTTGGATCTTTCATCTGTTGCGTACGTTGGCACTGTAGGAAAGATCATATTAATTGTCAAGGATTCCATTAATTAGATTCGCAGGAACGATAAATTATAAATATCCGTTCGCGGTGGCTGCGACAACATTGACCACCACCCAAATGGTGGTTTTGTAAAATCGTCGAATGTTTAAATGTACGCAGCTAAAGGTTATATTCAATATTCAATGATGGAAGAGATTCCGGAAAAAAATCGAGATGCGAACATTTATTCTGATAAAATATGATATTTTTTACATCAATTAATTAATGTAAAAGGTTAATTAATTAATTTATTATTATTATTATTAATTATGCTGAAAGACATTACGTGTATCGTGTTGCGATACCGTTTTTTGTATACATACGCATAGAAATCAAAAACTTTTGCTCACTTATTAGGCTTTTATTTTTTTTTATTTCGCTACTGTATACGTAGTCAAGCGAATATTTTTCTATCATTAAACTTTCTATCTGTTTCTCCATCTCTTCTCCACTTTCTCTCCCTCCCGCCCTCCCTCTCTCTCTCTCTCTCTCTCTCTCTCTCTCTCTCTCTCTCTCTCTGTCTCTCTCTCTCTCCTTCCATCGCAGATCTACGATCTCTCGTCACTCTCCGCGTAGAAGCCCATGTGCAGCCTCGAGAAATCTTTCTCGGTGAATCTCACTCGCGTTTCTCGTAACTCCTGTTTTATCACGTACATTTTCGTGTCCGGCGGGTGAGCTGCAAAATACGAAAACGACGAGAACTGCATATAACTCTGGGACTTTCGTGTCTCCCTATCTCCCTCTTCGTCTTTTCCGTTACCAAAACGAAAATATCCCGTTCTCCCTTTAATTCTTCTACTGCACTCGTAAAACCGACGTTTACAATCGCGACACTCCTGCGATAAGGACACCCATCCTCCCTCACTCTTTTTTCCGCAAGAAATTCATTCTCGAGCTGGGAGAGAAGCGAGGATAGGGTTGCAAGAAACTGTCTCAAAATCGGTACGTTGCGTGAATTATGTAGCACGGAACGTGCCGATTCGTCAAACGATTCCTAGCCGATTACTTTCATCTTCTGTCCGCATTTTTTTAATCCCCCAATGGTAATGCACTCTTCCCAAAAAGAACGTGTTATTGGGTTTCGCAAAATCCTATGTGCTTGCAGCATTCCTAAGCACTTTATATCCCCAACATTGATATTTTTCGGCATTACTTTTCATACAAAACTTCCCTTTTTTCTAAATACAAGTCTTGAAAAATCCCCCCGAGGGAACGTGTTTAACGGTATTTTCAGTATTTATACAATTGTAAAAGATTGTTAGAGTGAAAAATATTTACATATGTGGTACACTGAGATAAAAAACCAATTGAATCAAAAAAATATATTGGTTGATTCGAATAAATATCTGATCGCGGAGTGCCACCGATATGTGAGATTGTTACAATACTATAAAATATTGGTAAATGTGATTGATTCAAATAACATATTATTTTATTTGAAAATCTCTTCTGTTCTCTGAATATCTACATTATCCTTCAAATAAAATTATATTCTATTGAAATCATTATATATACAATCCATAAGTTGTTCAATTTGTTTTAAATCTTTAATAAAAAGACAGCATTGGAATGATCATCCACGATAATAGTGGAGAGAATATCAGATATCCAATGGAATATCCATGGAGAGAATATCAGATATTCAACTGATAAGAACAGATGCAACACTTTGATTTTAGCCACTGGCCAAGAATCGATACTCTTTAGAGTTTCTCCGGCGTTAAAGGCGAAGTAGAAGATCTTCCACGTGACATATGAGTGCGAGAAAGATAGCTAAAATTTTCGAAAAGAGATTTCTCAGAGATCAATAATATTTAGGGCAAAAGAAAATCATCAAGCTCTGCGTCAAGCTCCAGAGCATAATGCTTTGTTTTTCCTAAAAAATGTAACCATCTATGAGAAAATTGGGCTGGAAAATTGTGAGGTTATGTTGACCTTGTACATGCCCTTAAGTAGATTTTCGGTTCGCGCTACGCTTATGAGAAATGAGCGCGCGTGTGCGGCTTCTAGCGGTTACTCCGAGAACTACGGGTTTCCTCACACCTATAATTTCGGTAGCGCTCGACCATGATTTGGTTGAATTTTTTCGACCAAATGCGCTAGAAACAAATTTTATTTTCGCATAATTTCTTAACTAATTTAGACATATGCTTAATATTTTTCAATAAAAATAAAATATTAATATTTTAACGAATAATGTACTTGAAAATCATTATCGGATATGGTGAAAAAAATAAAATAACATATTTACTTAATAGAAATTTTATCTGAATCAAAGGAGCGAAGTTCAATTTTTCTTGTGTACTCGAATCAACAATATTTATGTTATGAAATGAAACGCTTTTTTTCGTTCGTTGCAGAAAATGCATTCAAAACTATATTATGGGTTCGCAATCATCTTTTTAGATAGTTTCAATAATATATCGTTCTCGGCTACCAATACATTTAGTGAAGGACAAAAAAACTTTCAATTTTATCACATTATTAAAGTCAATAGCGTTTTGTTTGGACTAATACATACGATTATTTGCACCAACGATTTTACAATTGAATCAACGAAATTTCATTCAATAACACCAATGATATTGGATCCATAAGTTTTTTTTCTCAGTGCAGTATACAATGGCTTGTGCAGACCACTGTTTGAAAAATGCCCTCCGCGGTGACCACTGGTGGTCGGAAAGAAATCATCCGAAGTACAAAAATTAAACGCATTCAGTTTTGCATGCATGTGAAAATTTGAGTTGATCGGTAAAGTTATTCTTGAGATATGGTAGTCACTTATTTGGAAAAAGTCATTTTGAGAAAGGCGCGTTTAACCTTCGCTGGTTCGCGGAAACTATCTACAAACTATTACAACCTCAATTGTGAACGAATCAACAGGGAATTTTCAGAGAATATTTTTGAAATGCTATATTATAAGGATTCGTCCAAAACCAAAAATCGATATTTTGCTCTTGAAAGTAGGTTGTTTTGTTTGGGTTTTTACACTGTCCTCCGCGGGCATAAGGGTTCTATAATTTTTCTATTGCGCAGTTCTCACTTACGTGCCGGCACGTCCGAGAATCTCAACGATGTAAATAGTGTATTTCTTTTGTAATACAGTAATTATCGGAGATTCGAAAATATGGCGGAGTTTGCCTTGCCGGTTATGGGCAGACAAAAATAGCCTGAGCAAGAATGTATATAGTGGTCATATGATCCTCTCCCTCTCTCTCTCTCCCTCTCGCTCTATATACATACATATATACATACACACATACATACATACATACATACATACATACATACATACATATATATATACGCACACATATAGGTATATATGTGTGCATAAGGCCACGAAAATAACACGGATAGCCACTTTCAGGATGCAAATTCGTTCTGAGAAAAAAAAACGTTTCGCAATGTATAATTTATCGTGACCCGGTGTCTTTTCCTATATAATAACCATCCTACGGTTCTATATTCATCGCGAAGTACACACGAGTATCGCGCATACACGTATACTGTTGCGTGTGCTCCGGTGACCATGTATGGACGTATGAATACTCTTGCGTGTACTCCGGTGACCGTGAAACGCGACGTTTGCGGTTGCAGAGTAACGAGTCCCTTATGGTCCCGGGAGAGTCTTCGTCTCGAGGCAATCTTCCGTCCACGCGTATAGGAGCGCACCATAACGCCTTAAGGACTATCAGCAATACGGAAAATCTTTCTGGCGCGCATACAATGATCGAAGTCGCATTCAGCAAAGTTGAAAGAATTTTCTCGGCCGCACGTTCGAGGCGAGACCTTCGAAGTTCGAAAGTCCCGCAAGAGTATACGCGGCTTGTCTAATTGTGCAACACTGGGGCAATATACGGCGCGTTGCGTAGATCGTTTTACCAGCGCGGCTCGTTCCTAAAGTTTCCCCCTTAAACATAGTGTCAATAGAGGACCGGTAATTATAGAAGCTAAGTGGTAAATTCCAACGTCCGAGAACGTCCTGTTACATGTGGAATCTATCGCAAGCGTGAATACGCGCGAATGTACATTCAACATGCGAGTATAAGAAGACCTCTTTCCAGCTGAGGACTGACGCAAAGCGAGAAACTTGGAAAGAGAACGAGGTACGATCGGAACGATCATCCTACGCGCTAGGCTTTTATAATTGCAACGATATGAACCAAGATCAACGTATCAAACGTAATTAGAGACGCTGTTACCCAACGGACTTGGTTGAAGTGCATATTCACCACGTTGCACATGTCTTCCCTGTCGTTCAAACGAACCTCGAATAATGACAGGAAGAGAAAAAGTAATATGCATATACAGTTTACCAATAGTTGGAATGGATTGCAAGATGTACCCTTCATTCTATCTTCGCTGAACGGAGCGACACCTGAAGAGTACACGACAGCTTCCGTCTTTCCGTTTAGTTACGTTATGCCGAAGATTTACTCAACGACCTCAAGTATGCACCGTAATGCACAGAGCAATATAAAGAGAGATGTAAAATGTTTGATGGTTGATGCGGCCGAAAAATGGGGGTTCGACGACGGAAAGCGATATTTTTTACTCGCCGATGCGAATAACAGAGAAAGAGAGAGAGAGAGAGAGAGAGAGAGAGAGAGAGAGAGAGAGAGAGAGAAAAAGAGAGCAAGAGAGCGACGCGCCGGCGACGAGCGACTATGGTACGCCGGATCGAGAGGGCCCGGCGCGTCTGACCAGTCCGGAATTTATCTACTTGCACGGAGGCCGCGAGAGAAGTTCGGGGGTTGCATTGACCGCGCCGGCGTCTCTCTCTCTCTCTCTCTCTCTCTCTCTCTCTCTCTCTCTCTCTCTCTCGCTCTCTCGCTCTCTCTCCCTCTCTCCCCCTCAATTCTCTTCGCAATTGCACTCTCTCCGTCTCGCTCTCTTGATCTATGCAAGTCTTCGCTATATATATATTTATATATAACTACGAAAATCACGCCGGTTTTCGATGTGAAATCCAGCGGTCCACGACCTCCGCTCTCCAGATACGCTCCGAACTTTTAATGCGACTGATTCAAAGTTTTCGATAGATATTATATCTATTCGAGAGAACGAGGAAAATTTTTCGTTGCTTCGATGTTACCGGAATCTCCCCTTCGTATATTCGTATACCGCGAGTTTTCCGCAACGAGAGACCGAGACGGGAATGACCTGAAACGACTTGCTAATCTATATGATTGTGGGGGCAAAAAAAACGAGGGTGTAAAAGCGAATAACAGTAGCGAACGCCAACCGCCATGAATTTTTGATTCTGGTCGTTCTACACGCGAATAACAAAGATTGCAAAACGTATTTTAAAATATTAACTATCCTCATCTTCAGACGTATTTGTTATTTGGTCGCACAAAATCTTCTACGTCGATTCTTGAAGACTCAAGGTGGGACAGCTTGATTTTTGTCGGCTCGGCCCATTGTATGGAGTTTAAAACGAAAATAATTTTATCACTCTCGTACGGTATTGTCATTTTCGTGAAAAAAAAAATCAATTTCGAGAAGTTCAATTCCAATGAAACCTTCCCTTAGCACACTTATCTTTGGCCACCGTTTTCATAGACCGGGTCAATTTAAACCGGATGGAACTTCAGCCACCTGCCATTAACAATGCTTCAATAGATTTTAATATTAAAAAATGAGGAATATACTTTTAATACTTCTTAATATGTCTGCATAATTGAAATTTTGAAAGTATAACATTTAATAGTTGTCAAAAAAATATTGACATTTTTTCATTTTGGAAAAGTGAGCATTATAATGAGGTGTAAGCTTGCATCGTCGGAACGCAATGAAAATTAATATGCCTGAATAATTTTAATTTATTATGGAATACTTCGTCTACAAAGAACCCGCAATATATTTTTAACACACTTGTTTAGCGATCTACGATATTTAAAACAAAAAAAAGATCTTGTGTAATTATAAAAATACAGAAATTGAAATGCCAAAAAGAACTTCAAGGTCATGCATTTTATCGACATTTCACCCGGACCAAAGTGATTCAGTGTACCAAGGAAAGATTAATAGAGATCGTTTCGACGTTGCACAGGAGCCAGTCAATACAGAGTTTCGCCACGAAAATAACCTAGTGTCCCTATTCCGTTGAAACAAAAATCGAAAACGATAAAGTAGAATTTAGCATGTTCGACCATATAACTCGACTGCATGCTTTATAGGGCGTGTAATGTGGTTTTTGCAAATAGTGAAGCGACAAGTGTGGGGTAAAAGTCCAAGGGATTGGATCATAAAAGTCGGTCCGAATGTACGAAGCAACAATTTAAAAAAAAAAAAACGAAAACTATACGAGCTATCAATAATGATCAGTTGTGTCCTTAATTAATCAAAGTTCAACCAGTAATTTTTTTCACCTTTATTAGCTCGGCTTCTAAAATCCAACGCAGAATTAATCTTCAATAACTCAATTGACTCCCAATCCGATATCTTGATACGAACAGTAAAAAAACTAACGAAAAATGGCTCGGCGCACGAGATAAGACGAAATTCCAAAAAATCATTCGCTGTCCAAAGTCCAGTCGTGAATATGACAGGGAGGATTGCCGAACGTTTTTTCGGATGTGCGATATAGAGGTCCTGTGGTTTAATACCGCATTAAAATGGATTCTTGAGTGAACACAGTGAGAGAGTGTCTCGTACAGTCGTTGTGTTTGCGTGCACAGGTTTTCTCTTAAATTTATTAGCAATTCTTGTTTAGCATGCTCGCATGAAAGCTGCCCACGCCCCTTTTGTATAAACGTGCGACTGCCAGAGAGAGAGAGAGAGAGAGAGAGAGAGAGAGAGAGAGAGAGAGAGAGAAAGAGAGAAGGAAGAGACTTGCAGCGGCGGATGCTAATTAAGAAATAAGTTGGGCCACCGGCGTCGCTCCGGTGGCGCTATATCTCGACTCTCTCGCAGCGGGCGATCCGCTACGCAAGGAATAGCCGGTTTATTAAATTTGCAAAATGGGAAATCACGTGACAAAAATGTTGTGGAATTAGCCGCGTCGGGGTGGCATTTAAAGCGGAATAAAATTGAAGTATCTCGGGCGGTGGTCGAGCAGCCGCAGCGAGTTGAATCTTGGGGGGATTGGAAAGCGTGCGCGAGATAGAAGGCGCGGGCCATCTCCTCCTTGGCTGCAATACCCGGGGAGTTTTTGCTTCCGTTGTACAAGGCTGGAAACGTTATACGAGGCCTATCTCGCGGACCACCTGGACGCAGCTACATCGGGTCACCAGTGAAGCGTATCGCGGCTAATTAGTCGCAATCCGCCCCAACGATTGGATAACGCCGCGCCGCGGTAAACCCGTACCTCGCTTATTCGCTCAACCGTGACCGAGTCCCTCCCCGCTGCCCGGCCGATTGGAAGCGTGTACGCGTTTTCTCGCAAAACCCGCCTCGTGCCGCGCTGGAAACTGATCGGCTGCCCGAAGCAGCCCGTTCGCTACTCTATCTACATACTAATGCGCCTATCACGCGCTTCTATAGCGAACCTTGTACTTCTTACTTATTCGTACCTGCGTGCATCTGGTAGCTGCAGGAGATACTCTCCGCTCTTGTAACTTCAGAGAATCTCGACTTCCCCTGCGGCGAGATTTCTTTTTCGTATACATTACTTGTTGGTGGGCCGGAAAAATGTAGCTTTTCGAACCAAGAGGTCATTTCATTTTTTAAATCGAATCTTTTCCGAGATAAAGATATTGAGCCACCACGCCTACCTGACATTTTTTAAAACATCGCTTTTTCTTTTTCGATGGATTCTCAAAATATACATTTTGAAATTATTCTCGGAAAAATTTAAGTCGATCTGATAAAAATTGAGGGATCATCGATTATAGAGCGTTTTTTCACCGAAAATCGATACTTTTTCTAAAATGAATATTTTATTTAATCCTTCATCCAAGCACTACATAATTTCCTGCAAAACATCAATGTGTCTGATTTTTTTTTATTTCGGATGTTTCATTTCCGAGCAGCAGTGGCAAGCGCGAAGGACATCTTCAAACAGCAGTCAGCATAAACTATTTTATCTACAACATTTATAAATATCTTTCAATACAAATATTCGATACAAACAATACCCAAGGGTGTGGAGTACCCGATACTCCATACCCTGTTATGGAGTGAAAGAAAAATCGAAAACCTGCACACGTTTTCCCAGAACAGATGCACGAAAATTCCTCTTTTTCAGGCCACAAGCTAGGCGTGACGTTTTAATAAATAAATAAAAAATACGTCCTTTTGCGATTATTCTTTCTTTTTCCAATCACTTTATTTTATAATTTTTTTTAAATTTAGAAGATATCTTTACTAGGAAGATAACTTCATTTTATAAATTTGATTATTTTGATAGAAAATTATTAGCGCAACACTAAAAACTATCAATAAAAACGAATTACATCCTACCATTATCCACCAAACTGCGAGCGAGAAGACGATCAGAATTGTCGGCGTCGGATTATTCTGAGCCAAAATGATCAGTGCAAAATACGTCTAGTTTTACACTCGTCACAGTTACTTCTTTTTATTCGCATACCCAACGAAAACTTTCTTTTTTTTCTAATGTGCAAGGGTTTTTTTTCGTAAAAAAGAACTCCTACAAACGTATATACAATCGACATGACTCCAAACGCAGCTATCCTTTCACAAAGATTGTACATTTTGGTTATACATTTCGGCAAGCCAAAGACCAGAAATTGGGTCAGTACATCTCGGGTGTCTTCACCATTGAACGAGTATCAATATTTTTTCTTTTATTTACAAAGATATCGAGGAAATGAACCTTCGCGGGGTCAGCAGCTCGTATCTCGATGGTATTAATGACTGGTGGAAATTACTTGCTAATTACATGTTGACTGCTACGACCGAATGACTCGAAATATGCCAGAGAGGAAGAAAGGACACACGAGTTCGTGTATGTGTATGAATTATTTACAGTGTACCATATTGAGTATTTTAAAAACGCGGCATACGAATACATACGCACGAATGCTAATGGCGCCTTTCCGATTATGCATATTGATGACCGAGCCGCTGCCTGCGCAAGGATTGATTCCGCCGCTAATTGTGAGGCTAAGAGTGCGCCTGTTATCGCTCCACGAGCTCGCTCAACCACGTTATTCATCCTTCATTCCTTATCTTCACTCGTATAGTATACAACTACTTCTCTCTTCTGTTTCTCTCACCGCGCCGTCTTCGTCGATCTTTCTCCAAGATCCTCTCTCTCTCTCTCTCTCTCTCTCTCTCTCTCTCTCTCTCTCTCTCTCTCTCTCTCTCTCTCTCTCTCTCTCTCTCTCTCTCTCTCTCTCTCTCTCTCTCTCTCTCTCTGCCCCCCTCTCTCTCTCACGCTCTTTCTTCTTTTTCCCTTCCTGCTTCTACTGGCTACGTCATCGTTATCGTTTTCGGACTGCTCTTCCTTCCAAAGATTTAATTATAGTGATCGAACGCAGTCTTGACGTTTCGCTGATAATGTTTTTCTTGCTGTCCTATCCCTTTTTAATAAATTAAAAATAAATTGAAATAAATATGTACCGCGATCTCTATACAAAACTTTGAAATTTATAACTGACAACAGCACGTTTTACATGTTTATTTTGACAAATTTCTGTTTATGGAGTATACTTTTGTACGTAGGTCGTGAAAGTGAGTCGCGGATTTTTCACTGTGATCGCTGTAGCTTGTGCGATATATATTCGGGAGAAAAAATGAATCCCGCTCCCGAGCTGTTACCGTGTCTCCGGCTATAGACTTTTCGCATACATGTATACAAACGCGAAACGATACCGCGCGCTGCGTTCTCCTAAACGATAATCATCGCGCGGCAATGCGAGCAGGGACCAACGTACGACTTTCCGTTATTATTCTCGATCGCCGCTATTCGCTGATAACGTCCAAGAGAGCTTCGATATCGGCCCTTTTCTGGGTCAAACAAACATCGGTGGCATCGGCGAACGATTTACAATCGGTCCGCGCCCGAGGAACGTTGCAATCGTTGTATCTACAAATCCTCTCTTTGACACATCTCCGAGATCCCTTTCCACGAACGTTCCTACGATGCGGGCCGTTGAAAATAATTCCAGCTCATCGACTGCAAAGTAGGATAAGCCTTTTTCACTAAGCCTCCAATATCCGATATCCATTCTGCGTCGAATGTGTGTCAAAATGAAATTCTCTTCTGATATTCCAACATCGTATAATGCTTGTTCGCGAGAAGAAACTAAAATAATTGAGACAGATCCGCTGAGAGAAAAGTTCGCGTCGGGACAGGCGCTCATTGTAAAATATATATTCAAAATAAAGTGTAGCTCATTGGTACGGCAATCAAAAAATGACTGACGTAAGCGTACTATGGCCACATTAGTGGACGCGCGGACGTTGTTGAGCGGCATTGGCCTGCGCCAATAATTGGACGGGTGACCGCTTAGACTTAGGGACGTCTCCGCGTAACTGGAAACAAAGTGATCAGCGCGAAATGGCTCGTGAAAGGACGTCAATAATTTAAAAAAAACCGACTATATACATACAAATATCTTGTACAAGAGGAGCTTCCCATATAGGGTCGCCTGTCGTAACAAAAATGCCAGCATTCAGCCATTAAACCGTTTGCTGATAATCGGCCAATAATTCGTCGACCAGCATTGGAGTACTGGAGGCGGATGAACGGCTTGCCAGATCTATGCCAGCCATTGGTGGGCCAATACCATCGCACCGATAATATGGCAATCAGCATTGGGGTATCGTAGACGGATGAACGGCTTGCCAGATCTATTCCAGCCATTGATGGTGTGTTTTGGGTGTTTTGCAAAGGCAGGTCGTTAAACTGTAACACGTAAAAACAAGGGTTAAGCTTTCGAAAAGCATATCCCACTGATGAAGCTGAAATTTTGCACCGACCTTCTTTTTAATATTTCATGAGAACCTTTAAAAGGATATTGGCGACTAGCGATAGTTTTCGATATATCGTATATTGAAAGTTATTTATTGTACTGCGCTTCTACTATATTAAATGAACCCAAACAAATCCATCCCACATGGCAAGTGATATGCACATACGGGCGACCACTGTTTGCCAGGAAGCAGCGCGGCCGGAGGAGTGGGGGTATCTATCGGATATATAGATATACTCGTATGGCGTGAAATAATAAACTTTACAATGCGATATATCGAAAACTATTGCTAGTCGTCAAAAATCCGTTAACAATTTCTCTTAGGATAATGAGAGGAAGTTCGGTGCAAAACTTCAGCTCAATCAGAGGAGTATGCTTTTCGGAACTGCACCCAAAACGTGCGAGTTATTTTTACAGCCTAAATGGACCAAAAAAATTGTCGGTAAACTTTAATGTCACGCATAAAATTATCGGCATACAAGTAACGAACGAACAAACGATGGATTCTGTAAGTGATAGAATGGCTAAGTGGGTAAGGCGCTCGACACTAGAACGAAAAGCGCAGGTTCGATCCCGATGAAAGGTAAAACTTGAACAATGCAGAAAGCGTTTTTAATGCAATTAGTCTATGTACATGGACATAAGCAAAGCATAAGAAAACAAAAAAGATACTACTAGAATTTTTATATTCATAATTTGTCAATTTTTTGTTTTTCATTTTCGGCAGATTTTCGGCATTTCGGCGTATGATAGTTGGCCAAGTCATGGCCATTCATGGTTTACCATTACCAACCATGCATGGTGCGGATCTGGCCCGTTTACATAGCCATTACCGCGCCATCGTTTGTTCTCTGGCAACCAGTCGTGGGCCATTACTGTGCCGATTGTAAAACCCTATTTGGGTTGTTGCAAATGCCATCGACTTTTTTTTTCTGTTACGTTTACATCGGGAAAAAAGAATTCCAGAGCAAGACTGAAAGGTGTCTGCATTTTTCATTAAATAACCAAAAAATATTTAACGTATTTATAAAAACTATTGCATATGATGTTGAATGAAATGAATACGAGCTCGGAAAACGGTGTGAAAAGCCGCTCGAAAACGAACGATTGAAAGTAGGTACATACCTCCAGGTAATAAAAATCTACAAAGAATTCGTGTAACATGGTAATTTTTATACAAACGTCTTCAACCTTATCGTATGACATCTCATTTGACGAATTTATATCCTCGCATAGGCGTGTTATTCGATGAATTCTGGCATTCGGTGAAGTCGAGGATTCCTCCGCTAGGATTAAAAGCCCGCCACGTCGTGCTATATTTTTTTCACAGCGAAGATACGAGCGCCGTCCGATGGTCCTCGAATCGATCTGCGGCCCTTCGTGTCTTTTTCTCCTACACATATAGCATGCCCGCTTTGCTTTTTACGTATAATCGGAGGATGCGGACGATATAGTCGGTCACTTGATTCACCACGCGTTACGTACACGCAACGTCTGTAAAAGGTTCGCGAAGTATTGCCGATTCGGTGCTGATCGATCAGGTTCCCCTCCCATTCGGCGATTGCTCTGTTTGCTGCCTCGCCGGAGTCTCGGGTTGCTCCCGAGGAAGGCACCCTAAAAGTGCGCGACAAAACTCTCTTGTGCGGTTTCTCTCCGACCCAAGTTTTGCGTGACTAACCCCTCGGCTTTTCGTGACTCATTGGGAATTATGCCGACGGACTATACCCAGAAAACGAGTTTCGTTGATGAAAAGAGAGAAGAAAGAGATGGAACACGCGGCGCGAGAAAAAAAAAACGATCGCGTAACGGAGGGGCGATGCGCGTAAGCGCCACACGAAAATGGATTCGATGAAGTAACAAACGTGAGGACGAAATTTTGCTCCAGTACTTGGCTTCTGATTACTTAGCCCTTTAGTGTTACCTAGCTGTGTTAGTTCGCCCTTTACTGTTACCTGGCTAATTGTAAGTTACTTAGCCCATTAGTCATGCTCAGCTGAGTTACCTAGCCCTCTAGTGACCTCAATGACTGCTAAGGGACTGAGCACTTTAGTGTCTGATGCCTAAATCTAAATCTAAAGTGTCCAAACGAATCTTGATTCTATTCAGTTTCGCCTCTCTCTCTCTCTCTCTCTCCCCTCTCTCTCTCCCCTCTCTCTCTCCCCTCTCTCTCTCTCTCTCTCTCGCTTTCGCCGTCTCTCTACCTTATTACCATTTTAGGTTCTGAAACGGTTTGTTTGGGCGTTTTTTATTTGCGGCTATCTTCAAACGCAACTGAAAATTCACTTTCTTTTCTCTCGGTGTATGTTGTATCGAATTCTTTATGTATATACTGAATTATCTTTCCGTTCCTGTTTGCATTCTGTCTTGTCAGAGGTGTGCCTCCCCCCCCCCTCTCGCTCTGTAGCCTGAAATGAGAAGTTTACAAAAGTGATCGCAGTGCAGAAGGAAACAGGCAAGGAAACTTCATCCATGCGTGCTCCATTGGCCAAACAAACGTCGTTCTTTTTTCATTCCGCTCTACAAGACGAAGCGTATCATGTCGTAAGGTTGTTCCGTTCGGTCTTGTGAGATGCATCTTTCGCTCCCTCGGTGTCTTCCCGCTCGAGATGATATAAAAATAAGTCCCCAATTAATACACACCGCGCCTGCTCCAATTTTGCCGCGGCTAATTTTATACTACTCTTATTTTTTAAACGCAAAGTTTAAATGGTTGACGCTTCGGGTCGAACGCGTAGATCAGAACTTGGGTAGACTCGAGTGGGCTTCCAAGGGGATGAACAAAATAAAGTGGAGAGAAACAAAATGCGATGAAATACGACGTCGCGAGGCCGGCGACTCGAAGTGTCCCGGCCCCCTCGAGTCGGTCGAGAGTATCGGCGCCACGATTCGACTTCTTCTGATCCAGTCATTCTCGCTCTTGATCTCGTTCCCTCGCTCTCTCTCTCCCTCCCCCCCCCCGTCTTTCTCCCTCACACACACTCTTTCTCCTTCGATCTCGCTCGTTCCCTTTCTCCTGTTTCTTTGGGTGCTTGTACCCGCGACATCAAAACCTTTTTCTTCGCGAAGTACTTCCTCCTCCGTCATCCCGTTTGTTTTTCGACTCGTCAGTATCCGACATGTGCTTCCGAATCTCTTCGCCGATGGAGGCTCGCATGACATCACGCATCGATCACCTCCCGCGGGACTGTAGCGAATGAAACGTGAATCATTTTCCACGAAATATTAAACGAGGGACATTTCCATTTAACGAGCCCAATCAGCAGGTTCTCACTTTACCGTTCGCCAAATCGAGCGCGATCATGTCGAACGTGATACCAGAGCTCGAAGTACACCAAGGCTCGTAACTGCAAATGGCCCCGTAGCCTAATTCAACGATTTTCTCTGCCGTTGCCAAGTATGAGTCGCGTAGAATTAATCAAAACTTTTTTTTTCTTTTCTCAAAAGTCCGTGAAGGCAAACAGTGGACCGCGGAAGAGCGTGCGGGAGGGATCGAGAGGAAGAAAAAAAAGCCGGCGACACTAATGTCTGGATCCCGAGAGTCGCGGATGAGTGGCGCAATTAGAGCTGCTTGCGAGGCTCTCTCGTTCTAACGCGCGATGACGTGTCATCGGTAGTTTGGCCTCTCGCACGCTGTACTTCCCTCGGTGTTACGACAATTCGTTTAAAAAAATGAAAACGAAGGTCCGACGGGAAAGAGCATGAAAATAGACCCACTCTTTAATGTCGTAACGGGGAATGAGGAATTTTTATTCCACCGTCCCTTCTAACGAGACTTTCTCACGAAACATGAATGAAAGTCGAGGAATTCCTCCAAGAACGCTCGAGCTATACGTATAGTCTGGTACGGAATACTTAAGAGGAGTAGTGAAAAGAAAGGATACGATAATACACTTATTCTTATCGGCGCTTAAATGAATTCCTAAAACTAAATTAACCGTATAGTGGGTCCCGAAGTCTTACGCGACTCGACGAGTCCGCCACACGGACGAGAGTGGTAAAAGCGCGCTTTCGTAAATGAATGGCCCCTTAAAACTTATCCAGCGTATCGGCGTCAGAGTTGCGTGTGGCCCGAAACGAAAGATCGGGAAAACGAGTCACGGTACTCTATACCTGTACCTTATAATCGACTGCTGTTAAACGAAAGGGCGTAAGGCGTGATATCCTCGTTGAATGTTTCGAGTTAGTTCGTGTGCCACTTGCAGCGATGCCAACTCCTACAGAATGTTCCCCCTAGGACCAACTTCAAATCCCCCTAGATGTCGATGAAAAACCCCTAAAGTTTTCATTGTACACCCTGCCTGAGTACTTGACATACTTTGCAATCCAATAAAAGTCGCGAGTAGACAACCAACTAACGGACACAACCTCAACGTTACATCTGACAACGTGTAAACGTTGAACCGTAAAAGTAAAAACGGAATTCTCTTGATCAGCAAGTTCTTGGTCGTAATTCGAAATTCGAAATAAAATTTGAAATAAAGTAAGCAATTAGACAACAAACTAACGGACAGGACCTTAACGTGACAGCGTGAAAACGTCGAACAGTAAAAGCGGTAAAAGTGAAAACGGAATTCGTTGGTCTTGACCAGCAAGTTGTTCGTCGTAGTGCGAAATTCAGCCACCAGCGCCACTTGTGTTGCTAGTGCAAGACATGAAGTATGGCATTGGTGTAAAACATTTTGAAAGGCAATCGATTATAATTGAGCAAAAGGAAAAGTGATCCTTAAATTTAACGTGTAGTTTATAAGAAATATTTATTGCGAATGAAAGATTTTTCGCAGGAATATGTATTTCGAATATATAAAATATATTATCGCACACATAATTTCGACGATCGAACGAATTGACCTATTTCAATTTCCGATCGAATTAATTGAAGATACATTGTTGTCTTTTTTTCACTTTTTTTCAAGATATACAGTTTAATTTCACGCCCTTAAAAAAGTTTCTTAAATAATGTACCCGCTAAAAAATCCTCCTAAAGAATACCCCTAAATAAATTTACCCCCTAAAAAAACCCCTTCACATTTTGGTTCCCCCTAAATTTGGGGGCAAAACCCCCAAGTTGGCATCACTGGCCACTTGTCATCTAGAGTGTATGAGAACGATCTAGGAAGCTCGTCTTTTTTTTTTACGGAAGCCTGAGTAAAACAGCCCGAATTCGAAGAATATGCTAAATTTATCGGTCGGGGTTGGAAATCAATGATGATTCATCGGGGTCGCAATGTCACTCCTCTGAGTGTTGGCTCTCCGGTATCGTGGAGTACAGGCCGTTGGGTATCCCTCTCTCGTGTCGTCATTCCGTGGTCGGAACGTGACTGCGATTGTCACCGCAGGCCCGAGGATATCCCGGCTCGTATTCCTCGGCACGTGATTGCCTCCGGTATGAGGCAAAAGTTGGTGGATGAAGGGGCGCGGGTAACGAATAAGTGTTGAAAGGACTTTGATAGGGAAAAGGTGAGATACCCATTCGATTCTTGCCATTCGATTATTCTTTGACACTCTCGAGCACTTCTCGACCATGTTACTTCAAATCTTTAGGTCTCGGTGGAACATCGAAGCACGAGAGATCAAGCGAAGAGCGATCTCTCGATGGACCTTCGACCGATAATCCATCCATTGTTTCTTTGCGTATTACACACTGTCATCAAAGTATCTCTGTTGCTCTGTTATCAGTACCGATGGGACACCGATGCGAAAAACTATTCCTCCACTGCTTCGAGAGAAAGAGGCGTAACGTGGGTGAACGTCAGACCATGCGAATCACCAACACGGCCTTCCATCCGCCACTGCTGGCGTCAGTCCCTCACGAATCCCCCTCGCTTTTCTTCCCTCGACATCGACATACGACACCAAGTCAACTTTCGTCCAAGACCAACATGCTCTCACGCCGATGAACGCGTTACTCTTCCTCGTGGAGTTTCATTAACGCAGTACACAAGCGGAGGAGACGGAGCCCTTTAACTCTAGGATAAGGAGAAACCTGTGTGAGTGCGTACCCGTGTTATGGATCTCCCATATTGTTCACTCTTTTTCCAAGAATTACGCGTTGTGCAGTTCAACGCTTTTCCGTTCAGCATAAAACTGCTTATGTGGCAAATGAACACAAGCCTTAATTCCTAACTACCCCATGGAAAAATCGCACAGAGCCGGTTAGAAAGAGCACGCGACGCTGGTGAAGGCTGTGGTGTTACTCGCTTGCAAGGAACGCAAAGTTCCTCGGCAACTATGCAGAACAATCTTTGCTTCTTTCACACCAGGATACAAAAGGCTCCTGCAAATTTCCGCATCTCTTTGAAGCGCTGAAAGGAACCACGGGCCCAACCCTTAAGATTTTGGCGATAACGTGTATCCTTGATGGCCGTTCGAATGCTCTCAGCGAATATGCGTCCTTGCAGATTTCTTCTGGAATAGCAGTCGAGTCTGCATTCACGTTACGAGTACGAGGCGAGAGAGGATCCATCTCTTGCCTGCCCTTCGATTCTCTTGTGGCCTCTCCAGCTCACTTCCCCGCCATCACGAAGAACACGATAGTCTCATCTGCTCTCGTGCAATATGAGAGCGCAAGAGAGGGCGAGAGAGAGAGAGAGAGAGAGAGAGAGAGAGAGAGAGAGAGAGAGTGCGACGTAAAGATGTCCCTCTCCTCACGCTTATCTACGCGTCTTTCAACCGTTTTTCTCCGTCTCTCTTACGAAGTTGTTTATCCGGCCTCTTCTCCTCGTATTTCTCCAACAACTTTTTCGCCTCTCGCGTCGCGCAACGCTACGTATAGATGCCTGGCGTCGTGGCGCCTAGGCGAGGTGCACATTACCGATAGCACGCGATATGTGACGCAAAACGCGTCACGAACGGATTTTTATTATAGCCTGGAGCCAACGAAATAGTTTGACAGCTCAATCAGAGAAGGAGAAGAGTGCTTTTGTCTATAAATATTTAATGAGACACCGCGTGAAGTTGTAATGTGGGTCAAGTACGGTTTTAGCCATTTCTCGTCGATCATTTGTTGATTTATTTCGCGATACGTAGACATGGGCACGTGATTTAACCGTCGTAGGCCAATTTTATCCCGAAATAGACCAATATTTTTTAACGAATTTCGTACGTTCTCATAGGGACCGCTCTATCGGGCTTTAACCCAATTCGACAAAAACCTTCGTCCCCTGATTTCTCGATTTTTGTGCCCGGCGCACCGAAAATGTCAGGATTGTGTGAAAGTTTCCCGTTATTGATTCACCCTATTGCACCGTACTACCCTGGAGTTATAGAGCGAGAAATTAATAGCAGGGTTGAAAGCTCGTCGGAATTAGAAACATGGCTCCGTCGTGCAGCTCGCACCGAAAATCGCCGATATCTTGCCAAGCTGCAAAAAAAAAGAAATCCAGGTCGGATCGTGAATTGAAAAACTGGCCCTATTGGATGCGGTCGTTACGTGAAATAACGGTAAACGCCCAATTTGAGGAAAAACGAAAACGAGCGAGCGAAAACCCGGCGCCTCTTTCTCCAAAGCCTGCAAAGGCGGGTTCCTTCCCTTTCTCTATTTTCTCTTTTCGCTCTTTTGATCTTTCACACTCGCACCCACAATTTTTCCCCAATTCGCCACGACAAATTTCCTGCCGCCGGTTTTCTCGTCATACACACACACACACACACACACACACACACACACACACGTTGCCGGGATCTTTTTCCTTCGTATTCCGTGTGTATGCATCTATACAAAGTGAAAACGTATGTGATTTGTCGCAATTCGTTATGCCTGTTTGGAAAACAGTTCGTACCTGGACCATTGTCCGCGATACTTGGGACACGACCGTAGGGGCTGCTGACCAGGTGACTTTTACACTGGCAGCGTGCACGCGATGCGATGCTGCTCCCGCGGAGAAGGTCTCACAATGAATCCTGCTGCTGGTTTTCCGGGCGCTTTCTTTCCATACACCCATGAAATATATCGCTCGTGCGCTATAGCTGTATCTACCTATTCCGGCATCCAACCGAACATACATTATGGAGAAGCTTAACTTCTTGACAATGAGATTCACGCAGTGCCACCACTGAATTTCGTGATTTCTCCTTCTCTCAATGGAGACGTTGATACTCTTGCTTCTTCATTTTAACAACGACCCAGCGGTTTTCGAGCAAACAAGTATCTAGGTACGATGCACCCTGGATACACATTTACATTTATACTCATAG
The DNA here is from genome assembly GCA_944452715.1 of Ophion slaviceki. Classification (NCBI taxonomy): domain Eukaryota; kingdom Metazoa; phylum Arthropoda; class Insecta; order Hymenoptera; family Ichneumonidae; genus Ophion; species Ophion slaviceki. The sequence goes on along the minus strand of OX101794.1, from coordinate 5,580,979 downwards.
GCAAATGTATTCGTCGGTCTTCTGCGTACGCAGGTATATGATCATTCACCCCAATAATTCTCCTTACCATACACACCACGCCCAACTCCCGATCGCCCAAAAACCCTCTCGTTTTTCCTTCAATTAATAATAACACAGAGCCGGCAACGTCACGACTCTGAGACACCGAGATCCACCGCGTTTTCGTGGCGTCTCCGAGCCGATAAAGACTGCTGGCTCTCCTTGTTCGCACACGCATCAACAACCGATGCTCCTCCAGTACGGTTCTTCAGAATGTTTGGAAATCTTCGACAAGCGTTTTATATATATTTCCCTTAAAAGGAAAAAACCTATCGATAAATCATTAAGAAGCGAGGGACTCTTTTTCGATGCGTCGTTTTTTCTCGAACGGGCCACTGTCAAGTATCGAAACCGAGGAGACGAGAGGGTCGAACGAGCACTTGATCTTTTGGGACTAATGATCATCGAATGAAGTCTGTAGGTCTAATGCGGTTGGAGGATCAGCGGCGTTTCCACTTCAGGAAGTAAATGAAGTTTTTGGCGAGCCTGTATGCGAGACCATTCGAGGCGTTTGGGTTCGCTTCACAACGACGTCCAGTATAATTTGCCGCTGCAACACCCTTCTGATATTCCTATACACGTATACATCTCTGGAATCCCCAGAGTGCGGTAGCCGAGTTTTTCATCCGTCGGCCTATTCAAGTGTCCACACAGTGCCGTTTTTCACACGTCCAATACGCGCGACAATATACACACGCGCGCGCGCGCACACACACACACACACACACACACACACACACACACACACACTCTTGTGTGGACATATATGTACATATTTGTATCATGTATCCCCACTGGATTCTCCTTCGGATGAGTCCCCACGTGGCACCGCACGAGGGTGTCACACGCCGCTTCTATACCGTACCCGGCGCACATTCACCGTGCTGATCTCGCGCTGCGGTGACCGCATCGCGCACATCTCTCGCACTCTCCGCGAGCAGCCGATTTTTCGGCCCGTTTCATACTTTTCGTACTCCAACAGCAACGAGAGTCATTCGTCATCGGCCTTGCCATATTTCCGGTCAGCGCCGCACCTTGTGTCCCGGCGCGCTTTCCGCTCGTCATCGATTTCTACGTCAATCGTCGGGTGTCACTGTACCGTGCATCATTTTGTTCGATCACATTGTATTCTTGTCCGCGCAACGAGTAAAACCCGATCGTTACGAGAACAATAGAAAAAAAAACAAACCAAGATAAAGAAAGTACGAAAATATTATTAGTGCCAAACACTCGTCGCTGTGAACTCCCTGTGGAAATTGGATCGAATTGCCCCGTGTACAGTGTATATCGTTGTGCAGCGACCTCGTGTACGAGATGCCACCACCGTTGCCGATCAACGAAATGTGCAAAACTTTTTTTCACCAATCCGACCCATCGCGATGTCGCGACATTGATCATTGGCAAGGAAACGAACTCGAGCCTTGACTCCATTGTGTCGAGCTTTCGATGAAATTCAGTTACGGATACGTCGATTTTAATTCGCGATAAGCCTGGCTATCACAAACTAGGAGAATACAAATTCCTAAATTAATTGCAGCGTGTAGCGTTCGCGTGACGCGCAGACGTTGGATTTCCGCCCCGTGACTGTCGCACTGTTCGATAAACAACAATTTTATCCGCATACCGTTCTCGAATCGGTATCTGCCTTATTTATATTTAGTAGCACCGTCGTATTATTACATTGTCTCGTACGCGTGAGCATCACGAGAGATTGCAGCTCGTAGGCTGCCGCTCCAATACTGGGATGACGCGAGAACGTCGTTGCACGTACTCGCAGCTATGACAGAGATCGTTCGGTGAGTTTATTCTTATATGTATGTACTGGTCTATATATATATATATATATAGCGGTCTTTGAACAACCTATATGCTTCCATTTACCTAAAGATGTCCTTGAAGTTATTGCGGTGCATGCGATTTTGAGCCTGGATTCTTTTTGGTACTTGGCTACTATGAAGACGGTCCTAAAAAACGAATGTTTTAAAAATATTTTGAAAATCACGGTTCCGTTTATATATATGTAGCCTTGGTGAAAAGTACCAAGCACTCGGATACTGTGTCGTCAACTGATTGATATAGCCATCGATGAAAAGGGGGAGACCGTCAAAGTATTGATACTTTTGACAATATATTATTTAAAGGCTTACACCTAGTTGCATTTGTTTAAATATCGATTTTTGGTACGCAACGGATTCGGAAAATATAACGTTTCAAAAATATTATCTAGGCAAATTTCAAGACGTTCCGTTCAAAATTGTAGGAGTGTGGCCGTTTATAGGTGCGATCTGGCGACCTTTAAACGCGTTTATTTTCAAAATGAGTTTTTCAAGATCGGTGACCACGATATCTCATAATTAACTGGACCGATCGACTCAACATTTTACGAGCTTCTTTCACATACAAAAGAGCAGTGCTTGAACGAATGATTTTCTTTTCGATGCATAGTTTTTTTATCAACAAAAATAGAGCTTTCTGTCACCGAAAATCGATACCTTCAATTTTGACTACGGTCATTGTTTCAAACATCAATATTTTATTCAATCCTTCGTCCAAGCTATAGCTAATTTCATGGAAAACTAAATGCGTTTGATTTATTAAATTCCGGGTAATTTGTTTCTGCGCAGCAGTAGTCTTTCAAACAGCGGTCCACACAAACCATTGTATCTACTACATTTATAAATACTTTTTAATACAAAAATTGTAAACATACTCAAAACCATACTCTTGCAAGTAAACAAAAAAATTGGAAACCTTCACCCATTTACTCAGAAAAAATTACGGAAATTCCGCTTTTTCTGGCCACGAGCTACATCTAACCTGTTAAATATCTTCTTTGCAAACTCCATTTTTTTTGCTGCAGGAAAAAATGTAAAACCCGTTATTTCGTGTTGATTATGAACACACCTGACTACTTTGAGGACCGCCCCTTTTTTGTAAACCAAGGGTTGATTTTGGAAACGCGACGATTCTAGAAACGACCTTTGTATAAAATGTTTACAGTAATTCAGATGTTATTTTGAAGGCTTTGACGCTTATATAATGATGAGTATGGGGGCCATTGGTTACTATGGAAATGGTCCTCAAAGTCGAATATCCTAGAAATCGCATCCCCGGATTTCGCGTATATATATAAAATGATAAATAAAGACGATAATGATGCGAATGGTCCCAATGGAGGCGCGCTCGCGTTATATCAAGTCCCGTTCTCGTTTGCCGTAAATGTCGCGCGTCATCGAAATTCCGCACGGAACGAGAAATTCCTGATGGTCTCTCGCGCGCGTGCCCCACTGGCTGTTTGCTCGTGTGCATGTAACGCGCGGTGAGATCACACGCGGGGCGCACTGCTCCGCGATGCTGTTGTGCCGAGGCGCGTCGCGTAGCTCACTGCGTCAACAAGAATTTGATATACGTCGGTACAACAGTTTGCGTCACTTTGCTTGTGAATTACCTCGAGCCACGAGTGCATACGCAAGCGGGCCACTGAGAACATATCGTCAAGAATTACACGTTTTGCCGTCATAAAATATTACATTTATCCGGAATTATACGTACGTGGAGTTTTTTTTTCGGAGAAACGTGTATTGTTCATATTGAAATTTTGACGGTGTTTACGCACTCGATAAAAGCTTTTACGTGTACATATTTGCTGATCAATTTGGCGGCGCGGTGCGTCTATGGCGTGACGAATTCGCCGATTTTCGAGCCCCTCTCAGGGTCAATTGGTAAAATCAACTGTACCCGTTTGTTTGAATGATGAATTTCGAAGGGAAGTTGAAGGGTGTATAACGAAGGTAATTATTTGGAATTCACTCTGTTTCTTCGCTGAAAGGGAAAGAGGAACTTTCCTCATTTGATTTTAGGAAATTTGCCACACGTTGAGGATGCGGTCGAGGTAAATAACAAAGATTGATTGAAATCAACTTAATGCGCTTGGTTGACCCTTTTTCCGTTTGAATTCACTACAATTTTGGTCAAATAAATACTTTTTTTGGTCCTACTATTTCAGAGCTTTATTTCAAATACATTTATTTATTTAAATGAAGATCTATTTAACACCGTTGAGTTATTAAAAATGTTTATTCTTCTAATAATTTTAATGGTGATGAAGTTTGCATCGTTATAATGCAATAAAAATTCTTCGAATATTTAGAACGAAATATTTAGTCGTCTAGATTAAAAGGAGTTATGTAGATTTTTTAAAATTTGAATTCACTCAGGGGGACTCCCATGTGACAGCTATTTTTTCGCTTTGTTGGGATTTTTTTTATCAACCGTTAAGACGCACTATCTTTGCATTTTTACCACACATTTATTAACATTTTTACAGTCCCTCAAAATTTAATTTCCAAGAAAAATAACGAGTTAAATCGACTTTACACCGTTCGGAAGACACTAACCGGAGTAGAAATATTGTCATGCTGGCCTGATATTTGATCCGGGTCTGATCATGTTGTAGTACGGAGGCCTTACTTAAGTTATGTCTCAATTTACCTGATCCGGTTGGTGTCAGGCGATAGTCGGGCAACTGGATGTACTGTTTCCTCCAGTTGCCTGATCCAGCTAGCTTTTGGCGATGGTCAAGTAAGTGAACTTACGGCTTGTATAAATTCGCCTGATCAGACTACTTTCAGGCGATGGTCAGGCAACTGGACTTACGGCTTGATTCAATTCGCCTGATCTGACTAGCTTCAAGCAATCATCGAGTAACTGGACCTATATACAGTTTGGCGCCTTTTACATGCCTAACCTCTTATCAAACACCAAACGAACTATATATATTAGCGCGTTGTCAAAACGTCGAGACAAATTGTCCACTATATGCTTACATTTTTTATTATTCCTAATATTTTATTTATTCCCAATGAATCTGTGATTCGGTTTCCTCTGTTCAGAAAACAATTTAGATGAAACCGCTAAATTTATCTATTTAATTTTTGAAATTTAAATTGAATAGAATTTGCGTAGAGACAAACATTTTTTTATTTGATTGAATTAATGATCCATCTTGATTGCAATGCACACATCGACGGGGCGGGGTGTAGAGAGGGACGGAGAGGCGGAGGAGTTATATATATATACATATAGGTTATGTTTGAGAAATCTATAGCATGATGTTCGATAAAACTCTCTAATTATCACAATGGTATTATCTAATTAATATAGTTTATGTGATACAACAAAGAATTATTGGAATTAATATGGTCTGTTATGCCACCGAAATGGTACAATCACGCGGTAGCATAGGAGCAGCGTGCGTAGCTATAGGAAGGTAAGTTCTAAGTTCGATCCCATGTGGATGCAGAAATATTTTCTTCGAAAAAATCTATTCAGAAGGCCAGGGAATGACGGATTATGACACAAAATGATTGTTTTAGAACTCTAAATTGAGTATTTCAATTTATTTTGTATTTATGAAATATCCTAATGAATATTCTAAAAAATATATTTCGAACAAATAGGATCGTAGTAAAAAAACCTATTTGGTTTAAATAGATCGTATTCAAATATAATATTTTTTGACAGTGCAATGAAAAATGTGTTGAGATGGTTTCCGAAGCAACAGCGAAGATCTCTCTTCGGACTGCATGTTAGGCGTTCACTTTTCACCCTGATCAGACCTTGACTTTTTAACCTGATCAGACCGAAATTAGAAAAAATGTCACAAAAATGATTAGGGCTTGATAACAAATCCTGATCAAGGCATGGAAAATAAATCAGGATGCCTGTTCAGGTCTGTTTTGTAGTCGGAGCAGGATGTGTACTCGGGAATGTGTTTAAAAAAGTTGGTCGACGGTTATCATGGTTCCGAAGGTTTTACTCATTTTCAGGAAATTGAAAAATCGAACGGCATTTTAATTTGTAGACCTGACGCTATCGCCGAAACTTGAGTAACGTAAAAATATGGAAAATTACATTTTCGCCACGGTCTCAAAACTTACATTTCAAGTTTCGTCATGTTTTTTTCGATTTTTTCAGCTTAAAAAAACGATGGAAGATAGAAATATTCTAGTTCACGTGAGAACTATAGATGTGACGACTACAGTTTTTGAGATATCATGGAAGCTAATTTGAAAAAAAGACGCGTATAAAAGTTCAAGTACGATTTACACAAAGAAAATATTGAATCACCATTCGTCTGCTAGGCCGGGTTCATGTAACACGCGCACATTTTATTCCTATTTGTGCAAATAATTTTTTTTCGACCTGTCACACCGGATGATCGCCTCAAGGCGGAAAAAACAAAAAGAATCATAGTAGGCGCTGAGGCGACAAAAAATAATATTTTTTAACAGTGTACGGGAAAACTCAACTCAAACAACAAAACGGAAGAGCCGTTTCTTGGGCATGAAATTAAAGCTATTTTCCTCGATTGAAAGCAACGCGAGAACATTATTGTCTGCCATCTCTGTCGCACGCATTGACGCTTCATAGGCCAAGAAAAAAAACACCTCATCCCAATTATTCAATTCCGTCTTATTAGCTAGGATACCAATATACATACTTGCTTTTCTAATGTACTTTCCTTTCTGTTCATTTTATTACAATACATACTTTAGATCACTATTACGCTCTTGTGTTTCGGACTACTATGGACTTTTGCAAAAGGTGGAACCTTTGTAGCCATTTTGCTATTTCGACGCCTTCTGTACCTACCTCTGTATCCCGCCAGCAAAGTGAGGGAACTTTCACGTTGACGGTGATCTCGCAAAATGCGCACGGAGTCTCGTCGCCATTCGCGGCTATATGCGTTGCCGAACTCTCCCCACAAAGCAAAATGCAGTGAAAGGCGTGGCTTTTATATTGAATACATGAGGGACTATACTCTCATAGGATTCGCGGCATGAATACAAAGTACACACACACACACACACACACACACACACACACACACACACACCACACACACACACTGACATCCACGTGTGTTGTGCACGCCAGAATACCGTCTCGATCTCTTGACCTGTAATATACGTCCACGATAAAAGTGTTCTCGGGCGTAAACAAGTTTTAAGGAATTGCTTTTCGGCGTGGATCATCGACGCACCCGCGAGAAGACTTGAATATCTTTAATGCATCGATACATCATACAAGCGCGCTCAGATGGGTATACAGTCATTGCAATAAATCGAATGGAAAGATTCCAGTGGATTTGTGATATCTCATAAAAGTATATATTGAAGTCTATGTATCGTTGAAAAGCCGCGGTTGCGCGATACGTCATCGTGGATCGAAAACCGAGACTCTGCGGCTGTTTCGCCTCAATTGCGTCGCATCGATCTCTTCGAGCATCCTCCGAGATGCTCGAGCGAAGCAACGACGAAACAACAAAAGAAGGGGGAAAAAACGCGTCTAGCCAAATACGCGTGTGTATGAATGATTGTGTGGTTTGGAATCACGCACAGCCCGGTGAGCAAATGATTCGAGTGAATACGGGCAAATGATCGGATCAACGGCTTGTCTTGGATTAACGTTGAGAGAGATTTCATATAAGGCACTTTCGTACGGTCTACCATAGACATATTCATGGGTCGTGGCATATGAAAGCGCCAATTTTCGAGCGGAAGAAAAAATAGTCCGGTAGCAAATCGACCGACTGCTTCATTCAAAGTATTGTGCATCGGAACACACAAGCTTGGCGCATGGTTCGGCAAACAATTGCCGCATGCCACGCAGGAAGAATTTGAGTTCTTCAGAATGTAGCTATTTTTCGACTCCTTCGTAGGAGGTGAATTGCCAAACCGGAAGCGCTGACTGCATCAACTGGAACAACTGATAATCGGATGAAGCAATGTCTGGGAAATATGATGGTGGGGTAGGATTTCCCGGTTTCACTGCTTCAAAGTACTTTTTGACCGGTTGAGCAAAGTACGGCCGATCCGTGTCATGCTGCAAAATCAACATGTCATGTCGATTCTCCCAATCTGGCCACTTCTCGTGCAAAGTTCGCTTCAAACGCATCAGTTGCAGCCGATGACGATCCTCAGTCATGAAATCCAAAGATTTTAGCAGCTCGTAATACACGACATTCCTCCTTTGGGTGGTTTTCCGAGTTTCTTTTTATTCACAGAGAAATCAGTACTCTGGAAGCGGCGAAATCACTATTTGCACGTTGTCCAGAATGGGGCATGTTCGGTGTACACTAGTTCTAGCCAATGATTCGCTTGCGCGGTCGATTTCTTTGCTAGGAAATAATGGAGCATAACTTGCCGCAAGTGTAATTATTTGGAAAAAAACTTGTCATTGTGGCCATTGTTGAAATAGATGGTGTTATCGCGTCGCAGTAATTGTGCCTACATGGCGTTTCAGCGAGACTCTATCGACCTATCGTCATTTGTACTGGCAACTTTTTATTCGTGACAATAGTGGACCTAAAGTGATCTACCGCCAACGGCGGCTTCATGTACAAGTTAATATTTAGATATTTATATGAGAAAACGATATTTTGAATTCGATATATCTAGGTACTACTGACGAGCGGCACATCTGACTCACGATTGTCCAACAATTACATTATAGACACTCGGACCTACTTAATGATAAATATGGTAAGAATAGGGTACTATGAAGATGGCCCTCGAATCGAATGGCTTCAAAATCACGTTTACCTGTATTTAAACCCACGCATACGTGCGTAGAGAAGTATGCAGTTATCCTGGCCAGTTAATAAACATATGATATAATAACTATTGCGAGATCGAGGCCTCTCCTGTACCTTTTCTGCCTTTCGTTTGTAACACGAGCTGCACTTTACTTGCGCAAAACGCAGCGAGACTCTCGCTGTTTCTAGAAGACGAGAGTGCAACAGGACGCGGATCGTTCACCGCATGGATCAGATCCATGCCCTCGATTCCCTGTATCAACTTGCCTGTCTGTAATTTATTAAAGTTGTCTCGCAATTATTTGTATTCTATACGTAACTAATGTGAAGCTTATGGAGTGCATACGAAGCTTTTACGATGCGTGAAGACGATCTTTTCCAAATCTTGCGACTTAAGATGCCGTCTGTGAAGTGCGTGCGCCGAGGTAACTCTCTTTCTCTCTCCGCTATACGTATCGAGCAGATATTCCATTAATATTACGATATACTTTAGTGTGCATGTACGTGGAAGTCTTCGAGTGTTCCAAGGGTTTCTTCACAAGCCTTTGAGTCTGCCTATTATGTCCCGCTCCTCAGCATCGTCGTCGTTTCTGATCTCTCTTTTCTCGTCGACTCTCTCTCTCTCTCTCTCTCTCTCTCTCTCTCTCTCTCTCTCTCTCTCTCTCTCTCTTTTCACTCGCTCAGGCGGTTTCTCTTTCCTCTCGAGACTTACCGAGCCCGGGCACGCGCCAGAGACAGGTTTGCCGCTGTCGATGCGCCGGTGGCGAGAGACGATTGCCAGAGATACCGGATATCCTCGCAAAGTCTCGGCATATTATACGGCGTAAATAAATGGGGGGAGGCAACTGTGAAGACAGTCAACTTCGAGGACCATCCTCACAGTAACCCGTTGCTCCCATACGCAATATTATGAAGTCCCCAATATCTTCAAAATCATCTTTAAATATATTCAACGTCCACTATCGCTCGACTTACTGAGATGAAATTCAGTTCATAGTTGGCAACGTGGTACCGAGTTAATTATCCGAAGTACTTGGCTCAACGGCTTAGGTTTCTTTTCCTAATCACCTATGTGTCATTTTTTGAACATCGCATTTCTCGCAGATGAAGTAGTGCTCTTTTAATGCCGAGCAAATATCCTCATTATTCGTCGTAAGTTGCAAGCTGTCGTATGTATGCAATAATTAATCTTCCAATATTGAGGGTTTTCCTTCAGTCCGACATTTTCGACGTAATCTCTCATTTAGATGTTTGACATTACCGATTTCGAGGCACCGTCGCACATAATGATAACATGTTCGATCAGGCTACTATCAAGAAACATGACTCGGAACGTTTTTTCCTCCTCAACGCTCGTACAGCAACAATAAGTACAAAAAGTGGGACAATTTTCCGTCCCAGTGACGTGCCGCCTATCCTTACAACGTGGTTAAATGTCTGTCGTTAAGGGGTTACCCCCACTTGCGATTTTGAAAAAATCGATTCTTTTTATTGCATTTTTTTGAAGTATAAGTATCCCAGGCCCATATAAGGCCCATACTTCCGTATGGGCCCGGAATAGATGACTCCATGTAAGTTTACAAAAAAAAATATTTTCTTCGTGTAAACTGAAATTGAAACTTTAAATGCGTTTTTCTCAAAATGGCATTTCTGAAGTCGGTGACCAAGATTACTCGAATACTAATGAACCGATCATCTTGAAATTTTGCAGGCTTATTTAATACATAAAAATGTAGTCTTTAATCGTTCGATTTTTTTCGTTAAAATCGAACCATTAACTTTGACTGTCCGCCATTTTGTGAAAAATGAATATTTTTTAAAATCCTTCGATTAAAGACTAGTTTATATTTATATTTGACTAAATCCATCCTCATTTTTTTCAGATGATCCACTTCGCCGCAATGTTGGTCACCGCAAACCTCGTATATAAAAACATTATTTCATTGACGGCCATTTGTCACTAAACAATGTAATATTTTTCAATAAAAAATTACTGAAAGTTCTTCAAGATGTGTTCTTTAAGATGGTATATTGATCGATTAAAAAAGTTTTGTAGTTTTCTTTAAAAAAATTCATGAAAAAGGCCTTTTTTGCGCTACAAGTGGGGGTAACGCCTTAAGCCCAACAATTTATGCGCGTATACGTATGAAAACAAAATTCCAGTAGTGTCAAGCAGGATTGCTAAAAAGTTACCGAATTTGATTAGGCCTCGTTCGTGGCCAGTCCGGATCTCTTTGACGGTCAGAAAAAAAGTTGATAATGATAAGTCAATATTTATTTCATCGTATCCAACAAAAGATCTGTTAACATTTAATTAATCGTGTTCTCGGAGTGCGGATTGCTGCATACGTGCCTCGTAAACCGTTATATATTGCTGCTCTTTCATGATCGCGTGTGGCCCCGGGCCCCGACCCGACATTTTCAACGCCTGGCGGTGCCTAATTAAAGCCGCTTCTATCGGAGAAACATTATTCAAATTGCGATTATATTTTGTGTGCGTGTATACACACACACACACACACACACACACACACACACACACACACACACACACACACACACACACACACACACACACACACACACACACACACACACACACACACACACACACACACACAAGTAGGTAGTAGGTAGTAGGTAGTAGGTGTATATAAACTTGTGAATATTGATAACGATCGAAATGTCCCTGCGTTTTCAGACATTTTAGGATGGATCGCGTGATCTTAACGCGTTTTCATCGATATATTATAATGTTTTTTTTCTTCATATTATCAAACGCGCTGCTTGTTATTTCAATTCATTCTCTCTAATTACGACGGTCAGCTTTATCTCACGACACCTCCTTGGTTCGTCACTTCATCATCTAGGTTCGTTTCTCGTATCGGGCAGTCCACCTCAAAGTTCTCGTTTCCATTCTAGTATATTTTAAAATCCTGGTCGTACTAATTCATGGCTCAACTTTGTTAGAGGGTATCGAGTTTCGGGAGTGTCGCGGTTTTTTTTCGACCATTATAATTCTCGCCGGGCGACGTATATAACCATATCCATACGTGTATAGTCGTACAGCATATATATAGGCTCATCGTAGCTTCGAATATTCCGTATGAAATGGAAAAAAATGAATCGTGAAGCCCACCGGCAGCGAGGACCACGCTAACGTCGTGTTTTATTTCTCACGTACGATGTAGATATCGCAGCGGGAGATAAATTCAATCAAATTCCGTGGTGGCAATCGTTTCGAGTCACATCTCGATCGCATACACCCGAGCTGTCCAGGACAAAAGTTTTTTTAGAAATCGAAATTTGAGCACTCGCCTTACGTTGTGTCTCTATAGTGTTCCGTCTGTTTTGGTACGTTACAGCCTACGTGAATGCGGTGCTTTTTAGCATTTTTCACGTGTGCGTGTGTGTCATTATTTTGTTCATTCTTGTAACGGAAGTATTTCTTATCTGTTTCAGGTTACCACAGCTTGCCGTCTTAGCGAAGATTTTGTGCCTCCTGATGGTGAGTATACATCGATCGTAGATTATACCTATCCAGAAAACGTTCTAGATTCCTGAATAAATCGAGAAAGCGAAAAGTTTAGCAATCGATAGGACCGATTCTGATGACGCCGATAAGCTCTTCCGAGAAACGTCAAAATTTCGTGGATTTTTGCGGTGCCCCTCGGAAAAAATACCCTTTCGTCGAATTAAAAAGTCATTAAATTTATCTAGTTGAACTATCGGGCCGAAAGAGTGCCGCTATTTTTTTGGTAGTGTCTATCTTTCGACGAGAGAGAACGCCTTATCAGAGCAGGTACATAGAAAGACTGTGATAAATTTTGCAAACCCATGCTCATAAACTCTTGGACTAATGATTCGGGCCTTTTTGTTCCTACATCTCGTTCCACAGCAGTGAAGATCGAGTCTCGAATATTAAACGAGGTTTTTTTTCCCGTTGAGTAAGAATCTGGTCGATTTTATGAACGGTGTTATGTTTTTGCACCAACTTAGGTAAATCAGCCTAGTCACGATCGTATTTCTGTTATGGCTGATGCACAATGTATATCGTTACGGGGGCGAGAGCGCTCTTCCGACCAGTTCTAGTTAGGATGACTAACAATAAGACGAATCCTCGATCGTCCAGGCTCACTGCAAATTTCCGCTCGCTGTACAAGCGCGGGGGGGGGGGGGGCGTCAAAAGAAATTTTCCGCTTTACATGTGCACCCGTAACCCAATTGTGACACAATGATCAGTCGGTTACTTCATTGCGCGTTAGCGTTTTATCCGTCAGTTATCGATGGCACCTTTATACCCACGCCTTGAAAGGCACGGACCACTTCAAACGGTGCCTTCTTCCTATTCTTGCGATCACGTACGAGCCAGCTTATTCCGCACGATTCTCCGAACAACTGCCCGCTGCCACCGCTACAATTTCGCATAACACGCTCAAGATCAACTCAAGATCGATTATATAATTTTCACCTGTTATGTGTGGAACGTTGGGGATCTCCCTCAGACCCTTTAACTTGGCGTCTTCGGTACGTCGAATCGACGTAAAAGTTCGAGCGTATAATCCGTATCGATCTGTAATTAGGCGAAGTACGCGGAGCAGGGATTATGCTATTTTCACGGAAAGTGAGACCCGCGCACGGGCCTCACCGTCATTATCCTGTTACCAAAAAAGAAAGCCTGGCTTTGGATATCTTGTATGTATTTAAAAGAGATTTATGGACCGGCGGTCTTCCGCACGTGACGTAACATGCGCGCACGATTGTGTATATATATATATATATGAGGGGATAGTCGCGGTCAAACAAATAATTAAAACGCTTGGGTTCTTCTCGCCGAGACGAGACTGTCCGGGAGCGATAAATTAATCGCGTCTCTCCCTCCCTCCCTCTCTCTCTCTCTCTCTCTCTCTCTCTCTCTCTCTCTCTCTCGACATATATCCATATATATTGTACGTCAATACCGCCCGTAGAATTCACCGCCGGCGTCTGTGTATTAAAAAAAAGAAGAAAAAATTCTCGTCGCGTGGCCCATCGCGGTAAAAAAAAGAGTTCTTCACGCTGTGAGATTTCTTTCGCTCCGTACACCGTAAAAGCTCCCTCCGGCTCTCAACTTCTAATTGACTCGAGCGTAAAATACTTCATCCCGGAGGATTCTGCTATCCGCACATTGTCATAAAATCGAACGCAAGTCGTTAAAAATGGATACACCGTTGGATAATACGCTATCCGAGTCCGTATATTTCACGGAAGCTTTGTCCGCTGCTTCGCGCCATTACAGGCAAAGAACGAAAGATACGAGCGTCGCGATGTCAAATGTCTTTTTTCTTCGGTTTGCGGGGACAAATTTGAACGGATCTATGCGAGAGAGAGAGAGAGAGAGAGAGAGAGAGAGAGAGAGAGAGAGAGAACGCGCGTGTACATTAATTTTGCGAGACTGTGGAACGGCCATCTCGCAATTCGCGATAGCACCGAGAGGAGCTTGACGACGCGGGCGTATATAGACGAATCGATCGTAAAAGTCCGGAATACCTCGTACAAGAGAATATAAAAAAGGATGAAAGCGCAACGAGAATCGACCGAATTAATGACGCCAGAATGGGTCGTTGAACCTTCGCTAGACAATCGTGAGTTTCTGAGCAAGGAAGAAGACGTGAAAAATGACGAACGACACTTTGGAAATAATTAATGTGGATTTTTTATTACCTTTTTTTTATCTAATCGTTTTAGAGTGGTCCGAAATTGGAAACATTACGGCTTTTGATGCAGTTCAATAGTTGCTAGCGACTCTGCATTAGAATACTGGGGAAAAAAACGTCAGTTGGACTCAGTGAGTTCTTTCCAGGCCAATAGTTGGCGATAGGGTGCCAGAGAGTAATTCGTTGGGAAGGATATAATAAAAAGAGTTGTTTTTATTCGGCAAGGTTTTGTAGTCTCATACTTTAGACATTATTCGAAAAACTTTGCGCGTTAAACATGGATGAATGTTGGTATCTATGAAATAGATGAACTTCTGATTATTTTGCAAGTATTCGAGTTTCAATGCAAAATTACAGTCGTGCGCTTAACGAGCTAGGGAACCCTACTTCGATGCGTAGACAGACATTTTATCGCTTTTTTATAATTCCGTTGCAGGTGGTGATGTGCGGGGCGATGCCGGCAATGGTGCGCTCCGTGAGTCTCTATTCGACTTGCAGCGGCGACAATATTACCGTAATCGGCCGCACGGTCAAGACCATGGCCAAAGATGACCAAACAGCACCATTCCGTAAGTATAATTATTGTTGTACTTTTTTATTGACTCTCCTTTTTTTAATTAATATCTCGACCCATCCAACCTCATCATTCGGTTATTCATGCCCTGATAAAATGAGAATGATCGTTTTGAATGCATAGGCCAGCTAAACGCGAAAAACGTAATTTCACACACTTTTGACGCTTTTTCATTAAAGTTGAAGGTTTTGGGAGAAATTAGTGGTGAATTCGTATTCAGGGGATACGAATACATCGCTACGAACTTATTTAAAAAAAAAAAAATGCAAAACTCACATTTTGTTCCTTTCTCGGCCAAAAAAGTGGCTCCACCAAATCGTCGATCATTTATTTTTTATTTGGTTGTAGAACTCCGATTTGCGCGCGTTTTCTTCGTAATCGTTTTCTCTTTAAAATGCCGTTCGATTTCAATTTTTCTCTCTGCCTCTTTTTCGGCCATTTTTCAAGTGTATTTGCCGGGAAAACTAATCCAGATATCGGCATGAATCCAACGGCATTCTCTAAGTCTATCGGAATCCTTTTCCAAACCCCCATTAAGGCGCGATACCCGGTTTCCCATTTAGACAGGAAAAAATAAGCAACCTTGAGGGCTTTTTAAAACTAAGAAATAATTAATCTACATTTATCAAACTGTAGGTATGCTTTAACGGGACTTGTCACTTTAGACGCTAACAAAAAAGCTATCTTCGTGGATTTTTTTTTAGGTTTATATTATAGATATTGATATAAAAGTTCTTACGCTTAATAAATAAACTTTCGAAACACATAAAAAAAGAAGACCCCTTAATAGTATAGTTTATGATCAAAATGGCGGATCTGTGGTAGGATGTTACAGCAAGGTTGCCGCGGGGGTTGTAAATCGGCGGGCCATCTAGCTTTCCGTAGAGTTTGATTTGCAATAGCGTTCAAAAGTTTTTTCAGTTAGAACACGCATATTTTCTATTTGACAGTCATTAAAATGAAGAAAATGCAAATTTAAGAGAATGGCACGCGTTTCAAACAAAAAAATCAACATTTCACGCAAAAGTTCTGTAAAATTTCGATTAAAAAGGGTAGTTTTTTACCATTATTTCAAAAATAATTCTCGTCAAGTAAGAGATAGCAATGTTATTAATGTTTCAACCTAGTTTCATCACAATCGGCTTAATAATTTTTTAGTAACCCTGCACGTCAATTTCGAAAGTGCAGTTTTGAGAAAAACGCGTTTTACGCCCGCTCCGAATCTTGGGGAAAATATTCTACATATATACGTCTATCGTTTGAAGAAGAAAAAAATATATCAAATTGTTGATCATTGTAAATGTAGACCCCGCCTTAAGTTTATGTCATTCGCATAGGATTGCGGCTACGGCTGTTTGAAATTTCGAGGATTCTGGATAAGCGGTCAAAGCGGTCGAAAAAACTTTCTTCGACTTTTAAACCAACTCAAAGGTCCATCTAATCGGAAGTTTTACGCCAATTACGAATATCACCGTGTTTTGGTCGGAAGCTCAAAATTACGTCGACTAAACGCCCAAGCCGTCTTTTTACACACTTTTGACGATTTTGTATAAAGATGGAAGGCTTCGGAGACAATGAATGGTGAATTCGTATTCAGAAGATAAAAATACATCGATATAGATTTCGAATTCGAATGCTACAAAATGGCCTTTCCGTCTATACTCATTCGTGTACTATTTACAAGAGCGTGCAAGAGAAGCGCCAAAGACGATAATTTACGCGTACAACCAGAGATCGATCCATACTCTTCTCTTATCGTCTCGGTATCTTCCACAAGAATAACTGCGAGAGAAGAAAAAGAAGGAACCCTCATAAACATCAGCACAAGCACGGTTCATCGCCGCATTTTTTCGCTTCGAAACAACAACAAAAAAACGATGTTTTTTCTGTTTTAATTTCGTAAACTAATAATACCCGAGGTTATCGTGCAACTCTTCTCGTCTCTCCCACGAAAATTCAGCGAGCTGTATTAGTGAACCTTAAAGTCGGTGGCAAGCTTTGCAAGAATAATAAGTTAAAAGAACACGAAAAATGTAGGCTGGATCGTGTGTACAGGCGTGCACGTGTATCGAACGCTGGCACGCAAAAGGGCTCAGCTCGGATGAGCTTGGTGCGCGCGGTACCATCCAAGGTACGCCCTTTCACGCGGATAGCGCAGATACCTATGTGGACGATACATCTGCGATTTGTGAAACGGAGTAACGAGTTAAAGAGAGGCGAACGTACGTATAATAGACGAATGGCTAAAATATCGAAATATAGCCAGATGAGTTATAGTATCCCCCTCCCCTTCAGGCTGGAAAAAAAGAGTTCTGTACGGGTCTGCATCACCCATGAGGCGCAATTATTTTCGACTAGACTCCCTGTCCCTCCGTACCGCAATATCACCACAGAAAACACCAATAGCGTTAGCTCCCTTCATTCTAGACGCTCCGTTCAGTCAACCGTAGTGAGAGGGTTAGCGCTCTTTATTTATCGAAGACTCCACAACTGTCCCCCTCTCGATATCTTTCTTTCGTTGTAAAATGGAATGTGCGTAAACGGACTGAAGAAAAGGATGAGCGCAGTCTCTCCGAACGATGTCTCTTCGCAACTGGAAATAGCCAAGTGACGCGGTAAAAGTGACACAAAAGGACGTTGGAGAAAACAAAAATTCTAGCCTACGAACAAAAATGGAGATAATCACATAATCGATGCACAGAACGGCTTCCGAATTATCGCCAAAGCGATATCTCTCATCAGCCTGGCGCTCCAATACTCTCGCGTGCACGAAACAATTTTATCGTACTACAATTTCCGCAGCGCCCTCCCCGTGGCTCGTTGCACGAACGCCGCGCCTATCGCCGTTGCGCATACGGTGCACGCGGTTTGTTTGGCAGAAAACGCGACTGGCTTTCTCTCTCTCTCTCTCTCTCTCTCAGAGCGAGAGAGAGAGAGCGAGAGAGAGAGAGAGAGAGAGAGAGAGAGAGAGAGAGAGAGAGAGAGAGAGAGAGCGAGAGAGAGAGAGAGAGAGAGAGAGAGAGAGAGAGAGAGAGCGATTTCGTCGGCGGAATGTGCTTGTATGTACGAAAGGGAACGAGAACTAGCTGTCCGCCCTCCTCTGCGGCTCAACTCTCAGAGACCGATACTCGCAAGATTCGAGGATTTCTCGTTCATAGCGCGATGGAGGGAGAAAGGCAGAGATGAAGAGCGCCATATATGTTTATATATATATACACAAAGAGAGAGAGAGAGAGAGAGAGAGAGAGAGAGAGAGAGAGAGAGAGAGAGAGAGAGAGAGAGAGAGAGAGTTTGCACGCGGTTTGTTTGGCAGAAAACGCGCCTCTCTCTCTCGAGAGAGAGAGAGTTCGTTGAGAGGATAAAAAGTAAAAGGCAAAATCATAGAGTACCTACCGTAGGATGAGGTGTAGGGGCGGCGGAGAAGGGAGAGAAAAATATATAAGCGCTTAAACAAACAGACGAGCCACTTTTTCGCATCGCTCTCTCGCGTTGCCGCCTCTAAAGATCCATCATATACGTTCCCCTCTTCTCCAGAACCACCATGCTTTCTTCGTGTTCGCAGTATATTTTGCCTCGTTATCCAGATCCTTTGTTTTCGGGCTTAAGAAATCGTGAGAGCGCCTGGGCTGATCCATACGCAGTTTCTCCCCTCCTTGACAATACTCGCGGATTGAATGGATTTTCTTACCTTTGCTATGACTTAGAAGTTGCACGGTCGAGTTTGTTCGGGTTTGTTTGGGAGAATCGAGAATAACGTCCGCTATTAACGGGTCATCCCTAGTTCGTGTCCGGAAAGTGTTTTTGTGATTTTTTTGTAGGAAAACGTGTGAAGGTTTTACGATTTTTGTGTGGAATAATATTTATAAATGTACTAGATAAAATGGTTTGTGCCGAGCACCGCTTGAAAAATTATCTTCGTGGTGACCAGTGCTGCGCGGAACCAAATCATCGGAAAAAAAAACTGAAATGCATTTAGTGTTTGTATGAAATTATCTAGTGATTGTACGAAGCATTTAACAGAATATTGACTTTTGAAAAAATGGACGCAGTCCAAAGTGAATGGATCGATTTTCGATCAATAAAACGCTTTATTTTGGTTGATAAAAAAGTCCTTCGTTCAAGCACGGCTTTTTCGTATGTAAAAGGAGCTTGGAAAATTTGAAGTTCATCGGTGCAGTTATTTTTATCGCGAGACCTTTCTATAAACGCCCATAACTCCCGAAATGTTGAACAAATCATCTATAATTTTTGAGAGAATACTTTTTAAATGTAACATTTCGAGAATCTCTAGAAAACTAAGGATCGATATTTCACAAAAATTCAAGTAGGTGTAAGGCCTTAAGGCGAAGAGCGTTAGTCGACACGAGGCAAGGTAAATGTACGGGTTTGGTGGTTTCGATGCGGATGGTATCGGATGAGCGTGGACCACACTGACCTTTCCTTGAAAGCGTGTCAATTCTGGAATGAATCGAAGTTCGCGGTGGGTGGTCGTCGACAGTAACCTTCGCTTCTATCGTCCTCGTCTTCCTTAAAACCGGAAGAAACTCATATTTTTCACGTGATCGTATGCTCGATAGGTTGACCAAAGCAGTGAAAATCCTCCTACCTTCTTTGGCCGACTTTCACCGGAGAACATTCTCGATTGCGGGAGGCGATTGAAAAGCCACTCGCGCTCAATTAAACGCTTCGCCTCACACAACCCCCCCCCCCCTCTCTCTCTCTCTCTCTCTTTCCCCCTCCGTCTCTCGATGCGTGTAGATGAAGACTCTCACGCACGTGGAACACTAGCTCACAATCGCGAACGTCAATCGACTAGCTGGAAATTTAATTATTCTAGTATCAAGGAGAACTGTGATTATCGCGTCACGCTGGCAAAACAGCAAACCAGGCGCATCATATACCTGTCGCACCTTTGATCCGTATGGAAGCTCTCTCACAGATATGCGCCTTCACAAGCACGTTTCTTCTCGATGCATCATGTCTCGCAAGCCCGTACGATACGACGAACCGTGTGCGCAGCCACCAATCCCCCCCCCCCCCCTCCTCTGTTCGGTCCTTTCCCTCCGTCGGCTACGCGATCTTCGTGGCAGGCCACTGAGGGAAGATGAAAAGACCGCGCGGGACGAGGCCCTCTAAGAATAAGACGAGAAAGAGGAAAAGACGAGAGAAGGTCGAGGAAAAAGGAGAAGATGCAGAAGAAGGTGCACCGACCAATCGTCCGTTTAGGTGTTAATGATAGGGTCACTATATGCTCGCCCGTTCATAACAAGAGCAACGCCAGAGCGCATCCTCTCTCCGCGGCTTTTTATCTTCCGGAGACGCGCACGCTCGCGCGCTCGTTCATTCCCTCATACGTTAAATCGTTCACTCACTCACTCACTCACTCGCTCCTTTGCCTTTCTCTCCTTTGTATTATAGCTTTCATGACGCCGACGCCGTGTGCGCGAACTTGCTCGCGTCCTTTCCGGTTTTTACCAGTGGTTCTCCTCCTCGCCCCTCACAGCTCCCCTTCCATTTATCCCGTAAAGTTTTCACGCCTCGCGGAACACGCGAGGATCGCTGAAGCTTCGTTCGACCGAAAAAAAAAACAATGCCCGTTTTGATACCGCGTGGAGAGATGGTGTAGTCTCTTCCGCGGTGGATCGAAAGCCGCGGGTTGCGAACCTTGTATTCGCCGCGATTTCGGCGTCGCAAATCGGTTCCCTATGCTCGCGCGTCCACGCGGAACAACACGTACGACTAATATATATAGGAGGGGAATCCATTCTTAGCGATCGCTTTTGTTTTCTCTTTGAATCTTTAGGCGCGCACTCGGGACTGCGCCTTCTCCTTATTTTTATAGTTAGGCATATATGTTTATGTGTGTGTGTGTGTGTGTGTGTGTGTGTGTGTGTGTGTGTGTGTGTGTGTGTGTGTGTGTGTGTGTGTATGCGCGTGTGTGTGTGTGTATATATATATATATATATATATACACACACACACACACACACATATATACATATATCGTATCGTAGCGCTGGCGGACTCCTCCCGCCCATGATTATCCGGGTAATCGTGCCTAAAAGCCGGTGTCCGCTTTTGATTAAAATTGGCTTTTAATTCATTTGGCAGCCTCTAATCTAGTCGGCGGGCGATCAGAGGTTGCGCATCCCGAAATCCCCCGCGCGCGCCCTCTTCACCCCGATCATCGTCATCGTATAGCGCTATCTATATGTTTTCGTGTCAGTTATTATTCTCGGCCTGGCAGGGCTCGCTGGGCAAAGGGAGTAACTTATCGCCGATGAGAAATTTAGTTTTCGTTACCGTCCGATTGCACGCTGTCATCTTGAGCCTGGCAATTCAGAATCAATTCATTCGTTGTTAATGGCGATTGATCGTCGCCTTTTTTGTCGATTTCGCACGGAGCTAGAATACCAGCAAGAGTCTTTGAAATTTCCACGGGCTACCATTGGACTCGGGTAGCCTAGCTTCCTAACCTCGGTAGCTAACGCAACCTATGCAGACATTTTCGTAGGGATACAATTGGATTCTCATACTTGTCTGTATTACCTGATAGGGATCACCGCATTGGATCCTTATACTAAAACGTCATGCTCGAACCTTGGATTCTCTTCGGAGTTCCTCATTGGAATGTACAAATCCAATTTAAAGCCTCAAGAATTCCCCCATTATAGAACAAAATCCGATACGATTCTCGATGGATCCCACTGCACTTTGTACGTAGAATTTTCTAAGCAATATATATATATATATATATATATATATATATATATATATATATATTGAGGGAAATTGAGGGAATCTTTGAAAAGTATGTCTTAAAAATCGATTTGAATCACATCACTGAATATCCACTGTAATTATCGTTAGGTAGTTATTTGATTACTCTTCGACGTTATATCACCGCACACGTACACGCTCGCGAAACGTGCAGGTTATGTTTCAACGCGCCGTTTTTTTCTCGTGACATTTTCCATATTTTCGACTTGAACGTAATAAAAATTCTCAACCGACGCTCATCGGCGAACCGAACAGAATTCAGTTCGATTCTAATGAGGACTCTCTGTGTGCAGTACCCCTAGCAAATCCCTATAGAGATGTGGGTGCTACTTAGAACTTCCCAACAAATTTCTGCAGACGACGTCAATCGGAAAATGACGCGGACTCGACTTGGATTTCAACGTCAACTCCCTACGTGCAGCGTTCCTATCAAACCGCTATAGGGATGTGGTAGGATCCGGGGACTCCCCGATGAATTTCCGTACGGGAACTGTTAGGTAGGCACGTACATTAAAAAATGCATTCCGGCCTTTTCGTCCAGTCCCTTTACCTTAGCAATGCTCGGAAAAAAAGCTACTTCTGCATTGACGTTCGCAACTAAAAAATGTGTACACTTGATTTTATAATACGGTACGTCTGTAGATATATTGGATATACGCACGTCAAGTATCTCATCTTACCGAGTCTTTAATTAGTACGAAGGAATAATGATTTTGAAGAAGCGTCGCGAGGCGGATGGCTAGCGACTGTCGGATATTCTCTCCCTTCGTCGCTCTTTCTCTTGCTTTCCCTCTCCCGCCCGTTGAGTAATCTGCATCTCTCGGAGTAAGAGCGTATTCGAGATTGCGCGCTCGTTTGGAGCCTTCTCGCTGTAATACCCGTGATAAAATCGTCCTTGAGAGCTGTACAGTGTGGCTTCGGAATCATCGACTCCTCTCGTATATACGTATACATCCCTCACCCGGAGAAGCCCGCTTGAATTATCCAACGATCGATTGATCTCGATCCCCGAGATTGCGACTCTCATCCCGGTGGCTTAGATCTGCCAGGATAGAAGACGATTAGCCCCTGAGGGCGCGATAGGCGGTGCACGCAAAAGAGGCCTGCTCCCGAGAGGGAACAAATTGCGCTTGCGAGACTGTACACCAGGGTCATCGCGTTGACTGCTCACTGAGAGAGAAGAATAATCAGAGAGAAAGAGAGGTGGATCATAAAAGAGGCGAATGAGAGAGCTCGCTGATAGTTGGAAAGGTGTCCCGTATAGAGAGGAGACAGTCGAGATGCACGTTCGGCTTGAGGCGAGAAGGAAGAGAGAACTCCAATGATCGCCACCGTGAGAGACGCAATCGGCGTTCCATCGCTCGGATATATTCAATTAATTAATGGAAGCGGTGCAATTAATTGGAGCAGGCTGTGCACGGGCGGCGCACATATGCGAGACTGCATATTGTATATAAGCTCGAGGCCTTTTATACCGTCGCTTCTGGCTCTGGATAATGTGTATATACCGTTCCCTCTGGCGAGCACTCCGAGATTAAGTATTTTCCTTTCTCTTGTCTCCTTTTGGTTGACGTAGCGCTTCTTCGCGCGGCGTCGATGAACCGAGAAAGCATGCAGGTGTTGTCCTGTGATGATGCTGCTGCTGCTGCTGCTGCTGCTGCTGTGACGTTGGCCCATCGTGGCTCGCGTATATTCGTATACACGCGTACGTACACAAGCTCGAGCTATTGGATCGCTGCATCCACGATGAGAATGAGGAAGAAGGAAAATACGAAGAAAGAGACGCAGCAGGAGAACGGGAAAAGCAGCGAGGGCAAAGAAGCAAAAGCCTTTACGAGGCAGTTCGGGGACATTCTTGATTCCGATGTGGTTGCTTTCCCCATCCAGGCGTGAGCCACCCGACGAGAACCACTTGAATTTAACGAGGTACCAGTGGCGGCAAATGGGCCACCCTGCAGACCCCGACTCTCTCCCTTTCTCCCTCCCTCTCTCTGCCTTGCACGTTCCTCATCCGTCGGCAACCCAAAGTCTTCGTAACGTGCTCCCAGAAGTCCTACCGGAATCCCTTGTTTCACTGATTTCACCTCCAGGATCACACGCGGTTTGGATATTGTTGTGTGTGTGTGGTCCCTCCATTGCCGGTCTGGCCGACCGCACAGTGAAACGAGACTGACCTATGCGATGTTCCTCGATAATAGGTAGCAAGCTGGTGCATTACGAGGTATGAAGAGTGTTAAGGGCTCGTAGGCACGTTTGGAACCAGCTGCGCGCGGCTATGTGGGTACATTGTCGCTGGTTCACCGTCATTGCGTAAATATTGAATAGAAATTATTTTCCTCCTCCTTTGGTATGCCCTTCTCGTTGCCTTCTCTCGATCAATCGAGACATTTAAGTATGATGATCCGACCAACACTGGGCAGGTACGCAGCAGCTTCAGTCGTACGAGCTATTGCCTTTCTAACTTTGTTTCGCACGTTCTCATACGAGTCTGCAGAGGCAAGGATTTTTTGGTTGTAGGGACCGTCTCTTTCGGTGAAGACAGGTCGACTGTAGATAGAAAAGACACAGACAGAGTCCTTAGAACGTGAGAACGAACAGTGTCCACTGACGCACAAGAGAACGAGAGTACATTGCGCATTGGAATTTCGTAATGTTTTTTTTCGGATGGGTAGTGCTTTGTGCGCAGGCAGAGGAAAAAGGAGCGAAAAGAGCGAACCTGCACTTGGCCGAGTCGAGGCTTGGGTACGCCCGGTACGGGTTGGCCCGTTGTGGTCTGCTAAGTGGCAAAGCACACACCGTCTGTGTCTCCTTCATTAGCACCAACTAGCCACAAGCAAATGTGGCTATAGCGAGTCCGGCGACAATTCACCAGCAGAGTCCCTCTTTCTTTGCCTCGTAGAACAGTCTGTACACGAGTACTGTGTCGATGCCGCCGTTCGCCAAGAGCCGAGGAGAGGCCGTTCGCCGATGTGGGTACAAGTCGCTCTTGCCATAAACCTCGACGAGGCTTCTCTTCTTAGAAACGCTACTCTACGTGCATACGCGTGTGGGTGTACTTCTGCGTCTATGTACGTATACGCGTGCGCGCGCGCGCGCGCGCGCGTGTGTGTGTGCGTGTGTGTGTGCGCGCGCGCGCGCGCGCGTGCGTGTGGGGGTATGGAGGCATACATCGGCCGTCCAGCGCAAATCAAACACGTATACGTGGGTTTCCTCGTAACATACTTCTTTCGGGTCAGGATTTGTCCCAAATACCAGTATTATCAAAAAAACAACGAATCCCTTGGCAAATTTGACTCGATCTCATCTTGTTCTTCTCCTCAAGCCGCACTTTCTTTGCGCTGCCCGATTACACATATTTGAATTCGCCGTGTTCTATTTGTTTCAGAGTTGCTGACGACACAGTCGGAAGACTTCAGCGGAAAACTCTACATCTACGCTGAAAAGACTCAACGATACATCTGTTTCAACAAACGTTGGAAACCCGTCGCCTTGGTAATTATCAAAACTTGTCCTACAACGAAAGAAAAATAAAAACAAAAAACTAGCCCAGCAAATCGAATACCCGTTACTTAATTTGGCATCTGACCTTGTGATTACAGCCGAAGAAGCAGAGGGACGCCATGTGCCAGTTTTATGAGACCTACAACGGGGCCTTTTTTAGGTACAGGAGCGCGGTTGACAGCAATCACATGCTCGGCTTCAACAAGTGGGGCAAGCCGATCAGAAATCAGCGTGGTCGTCAGGAATGTTTCAATTTTCTCAAATACAATCCGAATATGGAGGAACGTTTGGAACGACACAATGATCTTGTCTCGGGAAGAACGGGCGGCAAGAACGCCAAGGGTGGCACGACCGGTAACACCGGCGGACGCCACGGCGGCTCGTCGCGACGGGACATCGTGCAACACCAGAGAAAGCATCAACAGCCACCGGCAACGTCGCACAATCAGCAGCACAGAGCGAAGAAGAATTTATTGCAAGCGGACGAGGTCCCGAGAGAAATGATGATAATGTCGATGTCGCATCGTCACAGACACGCGAATCGTCTCAAGCCACCACACGAAGATATCGCAAACCCCCGAAGACGACATCACCAGAGTCGTCTCCTCGAGGCTAGCAAGTATTGAGCCAACGTTCGTATACGCCCAGATACATTATATATAGTGTGTGTGTGGGTGTATATATATATATATATATATATATATATATATATATATATACACACATATACGTATGTATGTATACCTAATACAGTTCGGCTCGAAGATCAAGACTGCCTCTCACCTGTGACATTACGAGATCTACTCGCGGCTAGTACTACTATAATAATAAAGGAAGTCAAACAATCGAGAAATGGCGCGCGATTGGTGAACCCGCGGGGTAAAGAACGTTTCCCGCGTTGTAGTCCCGCCGAAGTCTGGCACCGGCAACCGCCATTCATAGACGAATCATTCGTACACGAATATCAATGTATAAATATACGCGTCAGCAGAAAGAGAATGATAAGAGAAAAATATCGAACGCGCATCCTCCCCGAGATCTCCGGATTGATCCAACGCGCAACGCTGCCTGCTGTAAGTCACAGAAGACCCTTGAAGAAGCGCTGGTGTCTCGCTCGTGGTGCGCATGACTCGTCCCGCGTTAATCGACCAATCGGCCCACCGCTTCGTAGCCGTGTGCGCGTGCGCGCTGAATCAACGTCGATCAATGAACGGCAATGGGATGCACGTGTTGCCGCGCACGAGACGCAGCGTCCTCGTCGTCGTCGTTGAAATGTCGCAAATGCTGTGGAGCGGTAATCACGCCGCGCCTTGTTCTTCCGTTGTCTCGACGATCGCGGAAGCACGCGCGTCAAATGCTCGCTCGCTACGTCGCAAATTCGCCTGCGCGCGCAATGAAAGAAGAACAAGACGAAAAAAACGCCTACGTAGTTGTGTATACGCGTGAGTTTTTTTTTACGTCGCGTTTCTATTTTTTTTTCGGTTTCGCGATGTTGTACGTTTCGACAGCATGGTCCACGGTTTATGAATGAGTGCGCACTCGTGTCCGATTATCGAATGGCGGTCGGTAGGCTTGTAAGACCCATGTTGTGTCTCTGTCGAACGAGCGTCCGTTGCAACCTCGCAGCAGCGGGAAAGACTTTCCGTTTCACTCGTACAGTTGCGTGATTCGATCGAGGAAAATGCCAAGTTTTTTGCTTACTTCCCTCTTACGGAGAGTAGGGAGGTCGATTTAACCAGGAACATTTCACGATGGATACCTTGTATTTTTTTCGGACACCCGTAGGAAGAGTCTCCAACAGTTCGGGCGATGCTCACTGTGGCACTTGTATTCGGGCCCTACGCACGCATTCTTTTCGACCCGCTTTATCGACATTTTCAAATATTCGGGGATTTCCAAATAAGTATCCTTTGGATTTCAGGATTATCCAGGAGAACAATGCACGCCGTTTCGTCATTTTTTCATTCCTTTCTTTATCACGCACCATTTATTCCTGTAAATAGAGTCGAAGAGCCTCAACCGGTTGAGAAAATTATTTCCGTAGAATTAACGAAGAGTCCGAAAAATGCTCCTACGCAGCATCCGAGATACTGCTCGGACCGCGGTAAATATTGTCAAAGTTGTAAAAATTTGCGATGTGGCAACGTCATTCCTGAGTCAGTTATCATTGCGCTCTTGATGCCGGTGTTCCGACAGAACCTGTATACGAATACCAATGGTACGTGCCGTGTGTACCAGGCCACGTTAACAATGGATCCTCGAAATCATTCGTTTATTATTTTATTATTTTTAAAAACAACAACAACAACCTAACAAAGTTTGGATGAATTTTGGGACACGAGCCGCCAGTCACTTCGCCGTAGCGATGCAGCTGTACGAATGCGACCGGATGATATCATACGCGAAAGCGAATGCTCGCGCATCTGCTTGAGTGCGTTGGTGTAACGATTAGAGCTGATTATATGCGAGTACACATGTACGTGCGCGCGCTGGTGCGCGCGCGCGTATATGTGTGTGTGTGTGTGTGTGTGTGGAGACGTGTGAGTGATGAATTGTGAGGATGTACTTTTTGTTTTGTTTGCTTGTTTGTGAACGCGTGCGAGTGCGTGTAATATACTTCATACCGTTAATGAATTTACTCCTTAGGACGCTATTGCAGACTGTATTACTAGGCTAGGTACATTATATATATATATATATACACACGTATATATTATAAATATAATACGGTGACGACTCCGCGGTGGCTCTTACCAACGACGCTTTGGTCACTTTTCTCTCGGTAGAAAACGAAAAAAAAAAATAACAACGAAAGGTATGAAAAAATAATAATAAAAAAAAACCTGATCAAATGATTTTCGCAAGGGAGAAACGAGGCCAAAGTGCCTCACGGGCAGAGTCGTCGCTCAAGGAGCGTCAGCCCCTTTCCGAAAGAAGAGAAGAAGGAAAAACGAAAAAATAAAATCGCTCCATAGGTAGCTTATTTATTGAAGTGACGTTTAGGAAGTAATGCGAAACCGACCCGACCGATCCTTCCTTATCCTTGGTACGTATTTTAGAACGAACAGGAGGAATACTTTGAATGAAGAAAGAAAAAGAAAAAACTTGTACGTTGCTCTCTCTCTGCCCTGGTTGCTGCTGCTGCCGCTGCTGCTGCCGTTGTTCAACATTGGTAACCTTTCTTTTTTGTGGTTTTTTTGCCTCTTTTGCAACTCCCTTTCGTATCCAAAGATCCGCTTTCGTCAGACACAAACACATACACACACATGCGTATTCATCCGGAGGAACGAAGTATCCTTTTTCTTGCGCCCCGTTGTTATTCGCGTACTCCTATCACACCTTGTCTCTCATCAATTGCACACAATAATCGTAAAACGTCTGCGGGTCAGGTAAAGTGCTCACGTTAATTCTCTCTCTGTCCTTCTACGTCAACTCGATTCTTCCTTAGAGCTTCGCGTTTTTCGGCGCGTCTTATTTTTACGTAATCTGGGAATACTCAATACCTGATTAGTTCACTCGACTTCGCTGATGATTTTTCGTTGATTTTTTGCGCGTGTACTTTTTTTGCTCGTTCTTTTGACGGTTGTCGAGGGTCTCCAGACGTGTGCGGTATTTTGTATGTGTGTCGCGGAGAAGAAGAAAAAATCGAAGGTAACTGCGAATTGTACTAGACTGAAAAAGGAAGAAAAAAAAAACACTTGGCATCCTCCGTTTAGCGTGACAGCATACACGTTGAACATCTTTCTATGGGTCCTCTCGTTGCCAAGTTTCCAAACTTTTTACCACCTAACGTTTCCTCCAAAAATCAAAGAGACCTTGATTGAATTATGTTTTTTGTTCGTGTTCCAACGGTGCGAGATTTTTTTTTCTATCCTGGACACGTCGTTCGGCGGATGATCTGCATACGCAAGTTAAAGCCGATACACGAAGCAAGAAACAGAAGGGAAAAAACAAAGCAACCAACCTCATTCACACGAGTGAAAGAAAGCGAGACACGAATACCTGAAACATAATATAACATATAAAACGAAGAAAAAAGAGATAGAAAACCGTTGAAAAGCGAAAATCCGACGCTTATTATTCAATAACAAGACAGCTAATATAACGTGTAATGTATTGTATTGTAATGTGGTATTGTAACGCCACGTTAAAAAAATTAATCTAATCGTTTTTGTATGTATAAGCATAATGTCGAAGAGCGTCGACAATTGAAAAAAAAGAAAAGACTCGAGCATGCCACGATACGCGAAATTGAAAAATTGATGTCCGAACGACCCGGTGCAAATCTCACTCCCGATATCTCTATTGTATTATTAGCCAACGATGATTCGTGGATCGCAGCGGGCGTCGCGATGCTTCGAACTTTTCCATGAACCCACAAAAAATCAAGAAGTAAAACAAACATGGACCCACAGTCGAGTAGTCCGTTCGAGCGACGATTAATCGTAAATACATCATATAAAATCGTATCATTCGTGTATGAGCTAATCGAAGCCCGGAAGACTTGCGAAATGCAGCGAATATGATAAATAAAATGACAATTAAAATGAAAGAAAAACGGATAATGGAAAAGAAAATTGAGAGACCATTGTTGAATCGATTTACTTCGCGGCTCCCTCCGGAACCCAATTAACGCTCATCCGTTCGCTCACCCAGTCTACAGTAGAAATAATTCAGTTACCGGTCGATTTCGTCGGCAGGACGGATTGACGATGGACGGACAGACAGCAGATATAACACGTCGATACCGGTACATACATATGAAAATATATGTAACTTCACCCGAGAACCCAGGCAACGATGACGACGACTCGCGACTCGACTGTAAGGGTTATTAATCCTAGTGCGTTCGTTTTTTCAAAAATACCAAACTTTTTCTTCTATTTGTCCTATTTAAGTTCTCTTGCTATGGACGGAATCAGCGAAAAGAGGCAATGAATGAAACAGAAGAAGAATCTGACTACCCTAGATAGATAGTATACACGATGAATAATTAAATGAATAAACAAAAAACTAAAGTATAAATATTATATGTGTGTGTGTGTGTGTGTGTGTGTGCGCGTGCGTGCGTGCGTGCGTGCGTGCGTGCGTGCGTGTGTGTGTGTGTGTGTGTGTGCGTGCGTGCGTGCGTGCGTGTGTGTGTGTGTGTGTGTGTGTGTGTGTGTGTGTGTGTGTGTGTGTGTGTGTGTGTGTGTGTATGTGTGTGTGTGCGTGTGTGTGTGTGTGTGTGTGTGTGTGTGTGTGTGTGTGTGTGTGTGTGTGTGTGTGTGTGTGTGTGTGTGTGTGTGAAAGATGTCTATTGTAAGATATTTAATACCGATTTGTTAGACACACTCGATTAATAATAATGATGATGATTATTACGAAAGACCATGACGATAATAACATTAATAATAATGACAATGGTAAAGTCACGATCGCCGGTGTATTTTTTTTTCGTATAAATAAAAAAAAAGGGTGAATAAAAGCTAGAAGGAAATTAAAAGACAGAGAGAGTGGGAGTGAAAGGGGGAGGGGAGAGAAAGGGCAACGACGATCGCGTCTGATGACCTACACACACACACACACACACACACACACACACACACACACACACACACACACACACACACACACACACACACACGCACGCACGCACACGCACACGCACGCACGCACGCATACACAGACACAGACACACACTATTCGCGTTGTAACATAGAGGCATACTTCGTTATCCACTAATTCGATGTGTTGATGTAAACGGGCGTGCTCCAATCGTAAATTTGGAAGTGAGGAAGATTTTAACGCTGAATATGGCAAAATCACTCTGTAGGGATACATCTTGTCCGTTTTTTTTTTCTAAATAAAGATAATGTCATTTTTTACAGTTCAACATCTTGGTGGAAGAGTTTTGTGTTTGTTAAAAACATATGTATATGTATATATGTCGCGATTTTGTTTTTGCAGTGAGATTAATTTTCAATCTTTTCCAACCAGTTTTTCGGAATCTGCGAGTCCCAGCCTGTGACTTAATAAATTTTCCCACGCACTAGAGAATTCGTTGATACGACCGTGTAACGTCACGAAAGATCTTCGTTACTCGTCACGTTAGCGTATAAAAAAGCCCTTCGGATATACCTGCGAGTACAGCACGCCCGGCAGCAGCTAGCAATAAAAAATAACATTCCAATGTGAAAGGAAAAAAACCACATTCATACTCCGAGTTCTGTGTAACTATGTGCCGCCGTACGAGAGACAAGAACACTGTCGAATACATGCTCATACACTGCTATAACTTTTGTCGTCGAATTATTTTACGTTCCCATCGAATCCCTGTTCCCAACTGCATTTACCACGTTCGAGAAGAAAATCGTTCAATCGTGGAGCCGTTTACGAGCATCGCCAGATCTCGGCCAAAAACGGTTGGACAAGTAAGAAACAATTATTCGGGACAAACATCGGTAAGTATTAGATCGTATTTTCTCGCGTACTGTGAACTCGTGTGCATCAATAAGGTTAAAGTTTGCATCGTTGAAATGCAATGAAGTTTAATATTAGCGAATTCCTTTGATTTGTTTTGGCATATTCCCCCTGCAACAATGCCACAATCATTTATTAATACATCTATTTAGCGATCCACCATGTGTATCTTTAAAAAATCGTATATGATAACAAAAATAAGGAAATTGAAATATAAAAAAGAACTTCCGTTGCGTTCCAACGATGTACACTTGAACGCCATGTGCATTAGACGGTCGCAAAGCCACGTGTAGAGGGTGCGGAGTGCATCGGAGGAAACGCCGGATTCGCCAGTTCAATTCCGACGGTTGCTTTCCTCGAGAAACGTCTTAAAGGCTCGACATATTAACGTCGAGAAGTGAAAGAGAAAAATGCTTCGTCCTGTTCATGTTTTTGCCTTTTTTTTTTCATTTCTTTCTCGTTCTTCTCGAGTACGAAATACGGATGCGGTATAAAAGTGGCCCCCTCCTTCCCGCCCCTTTCGCCCGCAGCTTCCTTCTTTAGTGACTCGCGTGTTTGATCTAAAAATCACGAGCGAGTGCTCTAAACGTGCCATGCGGTTAAACGTCCGCGGACAAAGCTGTTAGAATTCACCCCTCTTACTCTACACACTGAAAAGCCAGCGACACGCAGGCGGCGGCGACTTCTGCACCCCCCGCTTCTTGCTCGCGCTGCCAAGAGCGGCGACCACAGAAAGGGCCTTATCTCGATGGATCGACGAATGATTTAAGAAAAAAACGTTTATACGGATACGTTTATACATACATACATACACACACACACACACACACACACACACACACACACACACACACACACACATACATATATATATATGTATGTATGTATGCATAAACGTAAAGTCGCTTTTACCAAACTACCAACGGACATAGCTACCACTCCACACATCGACCATCGGAAACTTTGGTTTACCGGTCACCCAACTAACCCACCATTCCCAGATCATTCCAGCATGTATGACATGCCTCTATACACGAGAAAAAAAATATCCCTCAGGGAATTCGGTAGAAGATGCGTTCTTTTGACGTACAGAAAATATAGTGAGATTGCGCATTCTCTTGACACAAAATATTGTTAAAAGAAGCTTTCACCCGCGGCATCGCTCCCGAGAATGTTGAAAATTTGGTTCATGTACATGTCCGAAATGATTTTACGGGCTTGTCGTATTGAAGCTTATGTAACAAAGGTATTACGAAAAACACGTTTTTTATGTATTGGAAAAAAAACACTATTCAAGGTAAGTAACGATGTAAGGTATGTAACGAGGTTATTGTAAAAACGCGTTTCTTATATACACGGAAAAAAAGAAATAGTACAAAATACAGGGGCTACACAGTTCGCATTGGACTCGAGCGATTGCACAGCGATATTACCTGAAACACAGTGCTCGAAATACAGTGTGCTCAAAGTAAATTATTACAGTTCCTATACTGTCCTCTTTGGACTCGAACCGCTCTACTGTATTTTTCACTGGAACACTCAGTCCAAAATACAGTGTAGTCAAGAGTAAATTTTGACAGTTCAACACTGTAATATGAATTCAACAAAACTTGTAATTTGACAGTTGGTTAATCTGTATTATGTACAATGAATGCGCCAGTTATATCGACAGAGTTTATGTAGGTGTTTTAACAGTGAAGTCCTCTGCTCTAGAAACTGGTTAGCAACAGATATAGTTTCAGTTTTGAACCGTTGCTTTTTACAGTGTGAACACGGGAAACGTTCTTGTTTTAATACTGTAATTCAAACTTGATGAACCCCGTAATTTAACAGTGCCACAAATCGTATATTATACAAAATTAGGGGTAAAAATAACATTAGATAGCACTGAAAGAACAATTGAAGCGCTGAAAGAACTGCCAGTTCTTTGTGTCCTGGTCGCGCCACGCTCGAGACAAGTCCTAACCAGTAAATACCGTTCACAGCGTCACACTGTAAATTTGATTATGAAAATAAAATAAAAAAAATTCGGCGAAACCTTTGCTTACAATGTATATATGTGTGCGTGCGCGTGCGCGCGCGCGTGTGTGTGTGTGTGTTTGTGTGTCGAGAATATAAGGAAGCGAATGAGACACACAAAAAAAGTTTATCGATAAAAGAAGTTTGAAAACAATGTGTAGAAAATATTAAAAAATCAGTCACATACACAAGAACGTACCTTTTTGTAAATAATTCTCTCTTTTTTATAATTTCTTGAATTATGTCGCAAAAATTTCAACGTTCGCATCCTATCGACCACGCACTACTAACTGGCAATCCTTTGTGTCCTGGCCACGTGCCTCACCCCATGCGCGAGACAAGTCCTAATTAGACAAGAAGGTACTTTTTTTTAATTCTCTCTTTCTTAACAATTTCTTGAATCCTGTCGCACAAATTTCGATGTCCGTGTCCCATCAACCACGCACTACTAACTGGCAATCCTTTGTGTCCTGGCCTCGTGCCTCACCTCGTGCCTCATGTTCGTACAGTATAAAAATCAGTGATCGCATTTAAATTTTACAGTTGAATATTTTTACTGAAATCACTGATGTATTCACAATATAAAACTGCAAATAAACCAGTGTAACTGTAAAAATCTCAGAGTGCACAGATAACGTCACGAACTGTCGAAAGAAGAGTAAAACTACCGTGCCACACTGTGAAATTTAATGAATCACTCTGTACTCAATGCAGTGTACACTGTAACCCTTGCACTTTACGTACAGTATAAAAATCAGTGACCTCATTTAAATTTTACTGTTGAATATTTTTACTGAAATTACTGATTTATTCACAATACAAAACTGTAAATAAATCAGTGTAACTGTAAAAATCTCAGGGTGCACAGATTACGTCACGAACTGTCGAAAGAAGAGTAAAACTACCGTGCCCACTGTACAATTTAATGAATCACTCTGTACTCAATACAAGGTACACTGTAACCCTTGCAGTTTGCGTACAGTATACAAATCAGTGATCTCATGTAAATTTTACAGTTGAATATTTTTACTGAAAACACTGATGTATTCACAATACCGAACTGTAAATAAGCCAGTGTAACTGTAAAAATCTCAGTGTGTACAGGAAAATTTGTCATTTTTGTAGGACAGGATTTACATTACTCTATTTTACTGTAAAATGAAATATGGCACCCTGTTTTTCATGCGGTTTATACTGTGATTTTCGCTGTTTCTTTTTTCCGTGTATCGCAGAAAAAAACGGGTTTTCTATACCTACATTTAAAAAGTCTGTTTGCTTTATCGCAAGACTACCTTCATTACCAGAAAAAGAAACGAAAAATTGGGACAGGTTGAACCTAATGAAAGTGTATTACATTGGAATGCAGACTTTGTTCTAGAGGCAAAAAACATTTAAAACAAATAATAGCTTCCGTCTGTGCACTGTATTTTAACCGTACGGGCGTAATTCCAGGATGAAAAAAACTAACGTGCAGACAGACATTGCCATAATTTAAAAATATTACTGCGATAACGTAATTCCGAAAATGATAGTGCTGGTATATTCGTAAC
Source organism: Ophion slaviceki (assembly GCA_944452715.1). Classification (NCBI taxonomy): domain Eukaryota; kingdom Metazoa; phylum Arthropoda; class Insecta; order Hymenoptera; family Ichneumonidae; genus Ophion; species Ophion slaviceki. Next base: position 5,545,738 of record OX101794.1, on the reverse strand, counting down.
TATTCTTGAACATTAATTGCGGGAGCGAAAAGTGTATATCGATGTTGAAGCATAAATGGCAGATCCCTAACTGTAATTGATTAAATCCAGATTATCGACTGGCGGAGTATATCCACAAAGAAGGCGTGAGAAACGTTTACAATACAGAAGTGACGGGACAATTTATAAAAACGAGCGAATATACGATTCCCTCAATGAAGATCTCTCAATTAGCGTGTATCTTATCTCAAGGTTCCCGAGGTCCTCATTCCGGGGTCGCTGCGGCTCCTTTCGTCATTTGAATATAATCTCGACGAAGCAGCTCAGAGGCTCTTTCGTGCCACCTTTTGCGACGAGCGTTCCGACGAGCGCCCGATTTTCCGCTCTCGCATTAGCCCCGCGAGCTGAACATCATTGGCGAGATATCGTTATTACTTTGGGCCCTGCGGCAGCTCTTCGTTAGAATTATAGGCCATCTCGTCAACGAGGCTCGCGCGACCGCAGACGTCGTAAATGAGATTCAAAAGTCGCATCGCGCGACGTTGATCACCACCGAGCTCCTTTAGTTGCGTTCCTGACTCTCTAATCGTTTCGCCGATAAGGGCGATTACGTCGCGGAGATGATGAATAAAATACCAAGATTCCGACGAGCGACTAAATTCCTCGATAAATCGAATACAATCGAGGTATTCCTACTCTGTTGACCTATTCAGTTGATACAGACGGAGAAACCAAAGTATTCAGGAGAGAGTCATGTCGACAAACCGATTTCTCACACCGCGTCTCTACGAGCACAATCCAAATATCGAGCGTTCAAATTCTACCGAACGTCGTGCGAGTTTGAAAGTATCGTGCATCAACAATGGTGACGCTTTGTCGAAGAAATTAGAGTCATCTGTGAAACGGCCATTCAACAAATTTACCGCAACAGTGGAACCTTTGAGGGAGAAAGAGCGATGTTGGGCACACGGTATTTCCCGCGACAGCGCATCGAGGCGAGGACTCGAGGACATTGCGGATGTAGACGAAACGTATTCTCGTGCCGGAAGTGATCGAGGAAAAGTCAGCAGACCGCGCTCCGTAATGCCCGTCCAATGGAGAACTGACAATGTGCGGACCTTGCCCGTAAATAATCCACGGTCATAGGGCAGCACTGCGGTCGATCCAATTGTCCGCAACGCCGCGGTTCGACTCTATGACGCTTCCCCCTTTGATTGTCACAGATTCGGTGACCGTCGAAATTTATGTGCTCCTGAACTTCTGGGTGGCCCGGCAAGTCTTTTGCATCAGCCGGCATTCGAACGATCATCGGTGGATCATTTTCTGCCTATTTTTTCGCACATAAGCCCACGTTTTGGTCGCCTTTGCGCTATGCATACAAGTCCCTGCAGATTTATAGGATTCTTATCCGGAACATCTTCGGAGTGAGGAGAAGCCAATAAGCTTGCAACTGTTCCATTTTCTTTTCCGTTTTTTTTCCCCAATGGTACTTCGTACGTCTTCGCAAATTTCTCCGAGCCGGTAGTGGGCGCGCAAATACGCGGCTAAATAAGCGGCCACCCATCGAACTATTGGACCCGGGCAGAGATGATTGACACAGACAGAGATGATCGCTCAAGTCCCACACCGAACGCGCGTTCACTATCGTACATTTTTCATCTTCAGCTATCAATTAGTTAAAAACTGTCCACATTGCCGTGCAGCCGTCGTACTACGTCAATCCGTTGACAGCATCATGGAATTTTTCGTCCTATGGCGGACCGTCTCGTCGTTCGAGTTGAACGAAGATCGTCTTAATTGGTCCAGCAAGATACGGGATTCGCCCCGTCAACAAATACAGATGCCTCTTATTTGACAATGATCCGATAACGATGGTGGAATGAGCTCCGCGTTCCCGTTCGCCACCGGAAATATCGTTAGTCCTGATAAATACTTATACGAGCTTACGGCTCCTTTTATCATTCTCATCGTCTGTTCTGGAAACTTATGGTATAGCACCAACAAAGACTACCGCCACTGTATTTGTGCTGTATGGCCTTCGTCAGTTGAGTAGCTGCCGTCGCTGAGAACGTTCCGGCGAGAGGACATAACGTTCCAGATCGGGTTCGTTATTAAATTGTGTTACGGTGCTTTAAAACCCCCTGCGAATACTTTGCCGTTCAGCTTGTCCCTTTGGACATTTCCGTAAGCAACAAGTTTCCAGAATGTCGAAATTGGCCGTCGATAGCCGTCTGGGCTCGGACATGTCAGAAAAATCGCAATCACATTTTCTCTTCGTCCACCGATCACTCGTACCAATCAAGATCGCAGTGAAATTCTAGAAACCCAGCATTCAAGGAGAACCGTTATTTCGAATCCTTTTGGGCCGGAAATTGGCCCAATTCGGCATAAAGTTTTCGTGATTTGCATCGCACCGGGGCAGTTGACATGCATTGAAACAAAAAGCGATAAATCTCTCGAATCGCAAGGGCCGTTAACCCGAATGATGCAATTCCAGTCACACAAAGCAAGCTCTGCCGCCTTTTATTGTGTCTACCACGACACATGCGACGATACACGAGCGAAAGAACAAACACTATTGATCAAAATGTTTCATGTGTTTTGTAGGCCCAGCCCGTGCAACGTTTACATTCATCCGCAGGAACAATTTTCCAGTTCACTATCGTAGACCTCATGCAGGGATTGTTGTGGGAATCTAATTGAATTCCCATGCTTGTACCCACTTTGTGATAAGGATCTAATCCAATCTAATCCAATCCTCGTTGGGATCCAATTGGACTATTTATTTATACTATTTATGTGCGACGTTCCCAGCCAATTGCTATGGTGATGCGGGTGCATCTTGGGACTCCCCAACAAATTGGTGCACAGCATCGGGAAACGATTTCTTTGTTTGTTTGGGCAGATCTAACAAATTCCAGTTGGAAATGTCAATTAAAAAATGCTCAAACGACGTCAACCGGGAAATTGCGCGGCGTCCACTTGGGTTAAAATATGGACTTCATACGTGGGGCGTCCCTATCGAACCCCTATATGTGGGGATGTGGTACAATCTGGGGACTCTCCAACAAATTTCTTCGCGGGACCGTACATCCTTATTTTTTTTCCCCCAACAAAAAAAAAAGTTCCACCGCAACTGTCACCGGAATAATACCGAAAGTGGTCGATCGATCGGTGATTATGACGAACGAATAAAATAACGCGACACCACGGGATACTTTTTAACATTTTTACCCGTGCTCGGCAAAAATCAGCAGAGACAATCACGCGGTGCAACGAGTTTTCACGCGCACGGTAGACGACAGGTAATCGTAGGGCAGTTTACGAGAACGATAAGTTCTCGTAAACTTACCCGGGGCTAAAACTAATACCCGGTAAATAACAGGCATTACTTATACTTGCAACACTGCTCCCGCGAGAGATCTCTTGCAGTACGAGATAGGTGTCATGAGTGCCCCGGGGCCAAAAGAGCCCCGACGATATTACATTACGCCAGTATGATATAAGCGTTCGCCAGTTTTACACCTCTCTTGCATTCCTCACGATCTCAGTCTGCAGATATCCATGGGCAAAGGATATTTCGAAACCATTGTATCCATGCATGCCTATCAGCACATTTGACTGTTTCGCAGACGGTCTTTAATTTTTCTTCGAACGGGCGTTCATTTTGGAAATACGGCGGTCCTCGTACTGACCTTTTTATAAATACGCTTACATTTTTTACCTACTTCCGAAGCTAATTTCGAAGATACTGCTATTTACATAGTGTTGAGTATGGAACAATGTCCTCGAAATCACCTTTTCCCATCCGTTAGCTGGCGAGTTCACCTCCGCTATATTCTGTATTCTCTTCACCACAGCCGCCACTACGCTCACTTCTCGAGAACCCACTTTTTTTTCTTCCCGTGTGCCTCTTGCACTTGAACTCACCAGTGGTTTTCATACAATAAATTATATTGCCCATATTGATGTGTTCCTATATCCGCGACTCATATTTGCACGCAGTGAAACCAACTGGAAAATTGTTTAATGATAAATCTTGAAATTCTCTTTCTCATCGATGCTAGTATCGATACAATTTGCGTGAAAAAACTTCGTTGACCTCGGTGCGACGGAATTTTTGCATCGCTTCGCATTATCTTGCTAACATTTGTTCGCACAATTAACGTCATCGAGATTACGGCTGCTGCTGTCGATGTAATTTGTTCCGTGAGCGCATTCCGTGCGAACCACTGGGCGCCAATCTGTAAGAGTTACTCATTTGTGTGTTCATTCGATAATTCTTGAGGTACCAGGGGGAGAGCGTGCATTTACGTGCGTAAGAGTATAAGCACGATGTGCCCGCGACTGTATAAGCGGCCAGGAACTGCGACCGACTCGGGAGCTGCTCGTGGCCCGAGATTGCGCCTAAGGGGCACGTAACACGGCGACACATGCTGCGCATATGGGTTCAGCCATGGCACCACGCGGGCTTCTTGCTCTTTGTGCGAACACAAGAATGGAACGCGAAGAAAGTCTCGGCGCGTCGAGAATCTGCACGATTTATTGAGCGTGAGACAGCGTCGTGGCGACACCAACACTTCCTATGTAACACCTAGACCTACGTCGTATCATGACTGGCTAAAGGAAAATAAGACTGGCGATATAATCATCGAGGTATGATAATTGGTTACATGAGGCGAGAAACCCGCTGCGCAGTTTAATTCATTTATTGATGCAACATTTTTTTTACTGCCGATTCATCACGCCATTTCCCCGTCGGATTCGAGATCACAGATTGTATTGTCGCAGCGGGCAATTAAGATTTCAAGAAACCGCAGGTTCTCAATGGTATTTCAAGAGAATCGGTGGAATTAGGGGAGCTCGACAGTTTCTTGAAGATATTTTATTTCCCTTCCCAGTTGCAGTCTTTCTTATAATTGCCTATACGCACTCCGCCAATCCAACGTAACTTCCGTTGCGACCACAGCATATCTCAAATTACACTGCACTGCATTTGCCAACGATAGAGGGAAACTGTGGAAAACCCCTACCGGTATAGACGGCCCCATATTCTTCTGATTCCCTGGCGCACAGACGTTCACTCGAGTATCTAGACCAAGGTTGACGCACCAGCCGGTGCACGGCTAAGTGGCCACCGCTCCGAGTATCAGCCGGGGCACAAACTGCTCAACTCGATATACCGCTGGAGCCGAACCCCAACCGCGCATCTACCAGTACCGATCACTTTCTTGAATAATCAACATCCATCAATCGGGAGGGAATGACCTTTGGGACCGCAGTTCACACTCCATCGTCTAATTTTCGCTAAACCCAGCATTTTTACCCTTACCAAACCAATGCGTTACCAAATGCTCGACAATGGATATGGATGTCCCTCAGACCCCAGCGTTTCACAGCCGTTTGACAGGCTGATGATAAAACATCGTGAAATCTTTGACGGTCATGATTTAATATACGGATGAGCACCGTGGAACTCAGGCTTGTCGCTCACCAAGAGTTAATTTTTTTCAATTTTCCCGGACCTGCGCCACTCCGAGAAAGAAGATACACATTTTCAGCGCATTAACACCCGGCGGGTGTATGAGAGGCCCGTGTTACGGCGTGTTTATCGCGCGTGCGCTCTGTTCAACAAGAGACAGAAAATAACACACAATTTTATCTGTCATAGAATACTAATGAAGGGCGATAAACAATGAAGACAAACGTTCGGAGCCGAGCTATATAACTGCGCATAGAAAACAGGCTGTGGGTGAGCGTGGGTTTGGTATATTATGTTGCTATGGGTACGGTAGGGATTGCTGCGGGGCAAGAGAGAAAAAGCGGGAGGAGAGAGAGAGAGAGAGAGAGAGAGAGAGAGGGAGAGAGAGGCCCGGATGAAGTAGCGCCCGATGATAATCATTGCGAGCACGTATGTGCATCGAGGGGGCCCATAAAGCATCCATTACGCGAGTAATAGCCAGCCTCGGGTATTACAATAAATGTTTTATCGCGGGCTTTCTTAGAGCTCGTGCCCAGTTTTGCTGGTTTTTTTTTCATTTACCACGATTAAGACATTAGCTGCTATACGCGTTTTAATCGAGTCTCGTATATATTAGCTGGAAAGTTCAGGAAGCCACCATCTTACGAGGCTCGGCAATCGGCAGGTAGAAAGGAAAGCTGAAGAATGATATAAAATTCTTGTGCCGCGGGAGAGAAATTGAAACTACGCACCGGCAAGTGGAACGGAACAGCGTCAGACCGCGGGGAAATTTGATTGTGTACTGTAAAATTGCCTTCCGTCGGGATCCGTTCGAGGAAGAGGGTGAGGGAGGTGCGAAGAAAGCTGCGTGAAACGATCGATAATCAATTTCTATCAATCCCACGGAGTCAAGCCCATCCTCCATTCCGAGCATTATATATCATTGGAGGGTGACCCTCTTGGCTTGGATGGTCTGCACCTATTGCGCCAGGGTTAATTCATGAACGGGAGCGTGTGTATGCGAGATCATAAAATGACCATAACTCAATTATGCGGCAGGAGACCGTAAAACTGGCATAAATCTTGGTGCTGATGAAGAAGCAGATTTCACTGATTATTCCGTCACCGTATTAGCGCATGAGCCATACCGATCATTACGATCGAGTTGGGTCAAATCAGTGCTTAACGTTTTTATGTTTATTTTTGCATATCATTGGAAATTAATACGAGGGCAATAAAAATGGCTGCTGCTGTCATATATATGCCAGTGACGTGAATAGATATACTGGTGACGATAGATTGAGGCGATTATAGAGTGGTTTTTATCCACTTCCAAGGAGCTGAAGATGTTTCACAAGGTTCAACGAAACAGTTGTTGATATATTGTGGCTAATTATTTATTCACGTTTCGACAACAAGCGGTCGTAAAATGCTTACGTGGACAACGATGAGTGCTGAAATTATGTACGGCCGATCGACAGAACATCCTTCCGTCCTTACTTTTCGTTGTGAATACGAATGATCCAATGATAGTACCGACGAGAGGATAGACACAGAGAAAATGGATCAAAGATTTGTCTAACTGCGTTTAATTTTCTCCTGAGATATTTCATTTTGAATGACGCATTCGTATGCGGAAACGTGCGAAGCGAAATCGTGGCAATAATGGAGCTAATCGTTGTGAGATTAAAGCAGGTGTTTGTATCGTCAGAAGAGAAAACGCGATTCTCTTACGGAGGAGGGCTGTCGGCGCCACGGGGTAGTCCGTGTGAATTATTCATGAGTTATGCACGTACGTACGAGGAGGGTTGATAAAGATAGGGAACTCGGTGAGACTCTGCTCCTCGCATTTAATCGCTCGAACGCGTCTACGCGTAGACGGGGAACATTTAAAGCCGACGATAAACCACTCTTCATGGTTGGTATATGCTAATAAATTATCTTCTCCTCGGCCCACAATCTCTTTCGCGGCGAATCAAACATGCGAGGGGAATGATCAAGCGGGCTTGATCAACGTCGGACGATGGATGGATCTAGGGATAGCGAGTGAAAAATTCAGCTATGTCTCAATCCCACACACCGCGCCAACAGATCTTGAGCAATCAATCCACTCAATCTCCCCTTCAATCTCTGCTTTTCGAAAATCATATGCGCCAACGTGAGCAATGGGAATCTGACGTCTTTGTCTCTTTTAATTTGCCCACGAGTCAAGGTGCAAAGTGTTAAAAAAAAGTCCATCAATACAATGGCCCGCAGAGATATGCCAAATTTTATTGACGTTTCTCACCATGATCAACCGATTTTGCGAGCGTAAGAAGAAAGGGATTTAGCAGCATTATTTGGAAAACTATTTGTAGATTCTAGCCAAAATTATAAGAGTGTCAGCAACTGACGAGTGCCCATATAGGGTCGCCTGTCGTGACAAAAATGCCAGCATTCAGCCATTAAACGGTTTGCTGATAATCAGCCAATAATTCGTCGACCAGCATTGGGGTACTGTAGGCGGATGAACGGCTTGCCAGATCTATGCCAGCCATTCGTGGGCCAATACTATCTCAACGATAATATGGCGATCAGCATTGGGGTATCGTAGGCGGATGAACGGCTTGCCAGATCTATTCCAACCATTGATGGTTTGTTTTTGAGCGTTTTGCAAATGCAGGTCGTTAAACTGTAACGCGTAAAAACAAGGGATAAGGTTTCGAAAAGCATATCCCACTGATGAAGCTGAAATTTTGCACCGACCTTCTTTTCAATATTTTAAGAGAACCTTTAAAACGATATTGGCGACTAGCAATAGTTTTCGATATATCGTATATTGAAAGTTATTTATTGTACTGCGCTTCTACTATATTAAATAAACCCAAACAAACCCATCCCACATGGCAAGTGATATGCACATACGGGCGAGCACTGTTTGCCATGAAGCAGCGCGGCCGGAGGAGTGTGGGGTATCTATCGGATATATAGACATACTCGTATGGCGTGAAATAATAAATTTTACAATGCGATATATGGGAAACTATTGCTAGTCGTCAAAAATCCGTTAACGGTTTCTCTTAGGATAATGAGGGGAAATTCGGTGCAAAATTTCAGCTTGATCAGAGGAGTATGCTTTTCGGAATTTCACCCAAAACGAGCGAGTTATTTTTACAGTCTACATAGACCAAGAAAATTGTCGGTAAACTTTAATGTCACGAACAAAATTATCGGCATAAAAGTAAGGAACGAACAAACGATGGCTAATATGGGCGTATGATAGTTGGCCCAGTCTTAGCAGCCATTCATGGTTTATCATTACCAACCATGCATGGTGCGGGTCTGGCCCGTTTATATAGCCATTACCGCGCCATCGTTTGTTCTCTGGCAACCAGTCGTGGGCCATTACGGTGCCGATTGTAAAACCCTATTTGGGTGGTACGTGTCGGCACTAGCTAGTCTGATTGACCCGATCGAAAGTCCGCATTGGAATCATATGATTCCTGCGGCATACACCCTTCTTACTCACTATGTATGCAACACGTTAGGTTGATTCGGCTTTGGAAGCGGGCCAGACCCAGCGCTCTTATGGACAGCCTTCGGTATAGCGGCGGCTAGTTAGCCGAACTTCCGTGACGGACACATGCCTGGTCCTTGGGAATGATGAACGTTTTTCGTGGACGTTCGAAACTCCCAGAATTGTCCTAAAGAGAAGCCCGGTCCAAATCCAAATCCTTCCTATCTTCCGGTTAACGCTGGCAACAAGATGAGGAGAATAAATGCCGAAGCTGAGTTCTCGCGAGCATGCATATATTGATGCGATTTGAATATATACGAAACAGTGCAAGTCTTAAGTGCAAGAATTAAGTTTTTGCCTACACCCAAACATCAGCGAGGAAAAAAAGGATTTATTCGTTCTTCTCGACAAGAAGATATTAATTGAAATCAAGGTTCGACAAGGACGAAACTTTCCCTTGCTCTTGGACCCCAACGTTTGGTTCACAACGAAAAACTAAAATGTGTATCACGGCATCGCTATTTTAGAAAAACTCGTAAAAGTGCATTCATAAAAAAACTCGACAACGATACTACCCAGCTCAGGATGTGTTCATGCACGACGCTCCCATCATCAATGTTTTACTCTTGAATGAACCGAGTAGAATTGTTTTATTTTTGTTCAGCACGGCAAAAGCCCGAGTATTTTTGGGCTATTATCCAAGCCGCAATTTCTTATCGGCTTTCCGCATGACAATTTTCAACACCGCCGTAGCGTAATATCTGCATATCACGGAGATAATCCTGTCGTGTTTGCCAACTTTTGTCAAGGAGTGACGTCTAGTTGGAACGTTAAAAAAAGGCCTTTTTTCCGATTTTTTTTTCGGCCAAACGATAAAATAATTTACAACAAAAGTTTTTCCGTTTAAAAGATATATATTTAATGTAAACATTATAATTTTTTTAAAGAAATATGTTTCAAAATAAGACGATACGTATCAATGGCCGAGGACGCTGCAAACAAAAACAGGTTTTGCGGTGATCACTCTCACGCTGTGACGGATTATCTGAAACCAACAAAACGGGGGGAATCTTTAGTTAATGATATAATGCTCCGGTTGAACGAGGGATTTTGAAAAATTTCCATTTTTCACAAAATGGCGGACGTTGAAAGTCAAAAGTGTTGTTTTGACCAAAAGTCCACTTACAAAAATTGACTATAAAAAACAAAATAATTGTCCAAAAAAAAATCCTTCGTTCATCCGGAGGAAAACTATGTATAGAAAAAGTGATATAAATTTCAACCCGATCGGTAAAGCCGTTCTCGAGTTACATTGATCACCGACTTCGAAAACATGGTTTTGAGAAAAACGAGTTTAAAGTTTTGAGTACGATTTGCATGGATAAAATTTTTTTTTGTAACTTACATAGAGTCGTCTATTCCTGGGCCATATAGTTCGCCTTTCTGCGCTTTATTAATTGCATCTGAAGCCATTTTCAGTTGCCGCCGAGCTACCCTCGCCTCTCGAGTGTTTTCCAGAGATCGCCGGTTAGCTTTCTCGACTCGAATACAATCTTCGGCCTTGGCAAACGTGTGGGCGTGTGAACCCAAGTCCACGTTCGCTTACTATACCAAATGATATTTTGTTGTTGCACTTTGCACATTTCACAAGACTCGTGATCGCCGAAAAAATGGTAAAAAAAATTGATTATTCTGTAATCAACTGCATCCGTTTTTGGCACATGGTATTCATCCTGATCTCTCAATTTTTTTGCTGACATACTCGCTCCGCCATCATCAGTTTCCGCAGTTTTTGGATTAAAATGCTGTTTCCTTTTTAAGGTTCGCGACTTATAAATTCGTCGATTTTTCCTGTCTTCTCGCGATACTTTTTTATCCATTTTGCACTGAAAAACTCAAGAAACTGTTCCGAATATAAACGTTCGCACGGCCCAACGTTTCGAATCTAACTGCTTCTGAAACAGTATTTCGAACTACACAGGTTTTTCTTATTTTCTATATATATATATATATATATACATATATATATATAGGTATGAAATACAATAAAGACCTTCAGCGACCCTTTGGAGTCGAGCGCACAGCTGCCGCTACCTGTTTACTTTATATGGCTCAAACACGGCGTCCTTCAAAGTTATGTATTTCGGCGAATAATGGTCTGATTTACATTCAATTAGTCGGAAAATACTCGTTAGATATTTTACTTTTAGAAAATGAAAAAAAATCGATTTTTTGAGAATTTTAACTAGACCTCCCTCCTTGAGCGTCATACAGCACTTGTTTTGTGACCGGTGTATGAACAGATCGAGCGTGAGCCACAATGTCGAGAGAGTGCGTTACCCTCCGCAAGAGAGAGGCGGAGAATCCACATAACGCTTATTCGCGCGTCTTATCAATGCCCGATTACGGCCGCTTATCAAATGCCACGGTCTAGCAGACACATTCAGTTCAGGTGGTACACTGTGAAAAAAATATATTGCTGGTTCGACATTATTTGCGACTTTAGATATCTGAATCAATGGACCAGAAAGTGATGCAATGAATTAATGATATTTTTATTAAAGGGTTGTTTTGATCAAAATAAATAGTTCCCAACCCTCGACATTTTTCTTATGTTGTCTCATGGGTCTTATCACCAAGTAGTTTCCAATTTACTAATTTTTTCATTTTTTATGATTCCCAAATTTATGAAGTTTTAACCTTTCACTCGTCTCGTAGCAGGCCTTAACATAAGAGTTTTTGAGCCTATCTTCAAGAAATCGAAATGCAAATAGTTCAATATCATTTGGAGATTCGCTCAATTTTATACATATTACACTTCAAATTACAATTAGATATTTGCTGCTTTGAATATTTAGCCGACATTTCTTGTATTCCACACATGGATACGGAAAAAAAAACCGCAAAGAAAAACAGGAAAAGATCGATATTGTGGTCACAGGCATTAACGCATTGACGTAAATTTAGAGAATGTTGTCAATATAAATTCACAATATTACGTTTTTATGTATATTCTCTTTTTTATATTTAAATCGTGAACTCTCGTTAAAGCAAAATCGGATTAGGCAAGATTCGAGCTGCGTCTCGCACTGTTCATATTTTGACGTTTATTTTTTTTCCGGGAGTGATAATTCATTTTAAACATGACTTGATACTTAGATCCGATAGTTATGTACATACAAATAGGCATTGACGAGTCTGTCAGGCTTTTTTTCGCAAGCATAAATAACACCCGTGGTTTTGGTACATCGAAAAAAGCCACGTGCAAGATAATTTTACGTCTTTCCGGGCGGTTCTGAGAAACGTAGGTCTGAATTTACGCAGGTAGGGTTCTTACATTTTTCTCAACAGTGATTCGGTACAAAAACGAATATTTTCCGTTAAAACGTTTTTTTTTTAATTTGCCGGTATTCGTGCATATTTATTTATATTATGGAAACATTTTTGAGAATGTGTATACGGAAATGAGCACATTTTCCGTATGCTACAATTTATGGTATTGTAATACGTAGTGACCAATTGTTGAGTTTTCCAAAAAAACATTTCATATCTAAATTATCCACAAAAAATCTCAAACATTCTGTACAATGTGTTCACTGTGCTTTTGCTCAGCGTATCTCAGAGAAATACAACGTCCTATAAGGACGTATGGAAAACTACTGGATATTGAAAGCGTCATAATTTTTTAACAAGTCGGTGGGTCGATCTCAAATTTCGCATACAGGCTTAAAAAGAACGAAATTTATCATGCGTTCACTTTTTTATCGTCATGGCAGCATCATAGGTGTAAATGGGGTTAGATCTCCTGTGACGAGAACAATAGAGTTTTCGTGAAACACATATTCTTCACTCGAACAGTGTATCCACCTCAATTTTTACCCTCATCGAAATACCGTTTACAATATTTTTCTGCAAATCTTTCCCGTTCATTTCGGACGCATGTTTCTCCGTCGGAGAATACTGGACCGCGGGCTATCCGGGCATTATTTATATCGACTGTAACGCCCGAATGTACGTATACAAATGCAATGCAGCGTACATACATATATGCTTAACTTTCTCGCAGTACGCGAAGACCGGGAGAGCCAGCGAGAAAAAAAGACGTTCACGAGGAAGAAAAAAAAGGAAGGGAAATCTGAGGCTGAGAGTCGGACACGGTGAATACGGTCCGGTGTCCATTCTCTCGTACCTCGGTTAGTAACGCGTGGGTGTAGATGCAACGAGATTACGCCTGGAGCTGGCTCCAAGAGAGGCGCGTGGCGATACTCCCCTCCTCCTCTTATTCTCCTGGGATAGCCCCATTCTCTCTCTCTCTCTCTCTCTCTCTCTCTCTCTCTCTCTCTCTCTCTCTCTCTCTCTCTCTCTCTCTCTCTCTCTCTCTTTCCCCCTTTCTCCTAATCCCACCAGCGTGTCCAATTCCTTCCTCTTCTTCATCGTTTTCTTCGTCGCAGTTGTGATCGTCTTATTCTACTTCTTTCTCCTCTTTCTTTCTTCTTCATGGTCTTGGTACCTTTTCACTCCTCTCACTCTCTCACTCTCTCTTTCTTTCTTTCTCTCACTTGATCTTGGTCCCGAAGATTCCTCGGACACGCGTTGTATACTACCTCGCGCACATAAAATATAACCTGGAATTTTAATAAGCCCGCCATTGTGAACGCGCGTCTCTTGGTTCCCACAGATTTCGGCCGGAGACAACACACACGCGCTTGTCTGCTGAATCTTCTTTCTCTTCTGGACCCTTTCTCCATTTCTTTCGAATGTAGCCCTTGCGTGTTTTTTTTTTCGTTGCCTCCAGCAGAGACTTCTCACATTGTCGATACACACGTGCACAATGTGGTGCAAAGAGTGACACACTTGTCAGCAAATTAGAATGAATGAATCACTTTTCGAATTCGTGTCAGTCGAGATTACGTACGTCACGTTGATAAATATAGACGAGAGATTGACTCCGCTCCGTAACCGTCCCAAAGTTTCGTATTAGTTTGTTCACGTGAGTCATTGAGTTTTGCTTCATGTTTCACGGGAATACATAAATAAAAAAAAACGTTAAAACGCGATGAGTCTTCGTGGCTCTTATCAAATAAAACGATGAAAAAGAACGCCAATGGGGGATCGAAGGGATCAGGTTGTTGTGCTGTCCGTACAACATTTGGCTTGACATACATTCAGATAATAACGCAACGAATACCACAATCGACGATTCACAGGGATTTATCGTAAGAATTCGGCATCGAAGCATCATATCCCAAAAAGAATCTCTTACGCAATTTCGGTCGTACGTTTCCAGAGAATGTCTGTCGTTTCTGTCTACTTTTTTTCCCCTCGATATCACAAATATCTCGTTTCCTTGGAGAGATTTATAACGAGGCTCGCGCCCAGGTGACTAATGTCTCTCTGTCATATGCACTGGCAGCGAACAACAAATCCCCGTTATGGCCGATTACGTTTGAGAGATGGCTTATTTTATACTTCGAGGAAAGTCTCTCTTGAGCCAGGAATGGAAATTGTACGCGAACGTTGGAATGCGCGATATGCAAGAATCTGTTTTGCAATAAAGATGCATACAGGAGAGAGAGAGAGAGAGAGAGAGAGAGAGAGAGAGAGTCATGGCTTTTACGCAACTATCGAAAAAGCGCAGCTCTAGCTCTAAAATTCATTTATATACGAGACAGTCGAACTCGATCACTCGAAACTTGACAGGGCGCAAGGATGAAATATAGTACATTTTATCTAATATTTTTACTTTTTTTAAATAACAAAATGTAAAAATTGTTTTACTATTATAAATTTGATATACCGACACTGATCGATGGACGACCGGGTCTCGCGGTAGGTACACCGACTTCAGCAGTGCTGTGCATGGCCAATACTCGGAGCGGCGACCGCTTAGCCGTGGACCGGCTAGCGTATCAACGAGTGACCGGAAGTCCCATACTTTTGATACTTTGGTGCAGATACTTGAGTTAAAGTGTGTGCACCAGAGAATGAAAAGAATATAGGGCCGTCTATGTGGCTACGGGTTCTCCACAGTTTCCCCATACCCGTGGCAAATGCGCTATAGCGTGACTCAGACGGCTGTGGACGCAACGGAAGTTCGGTTGGATTAGCAAAGTGCCAGTAGGGAGTGATAGCAAAGGGTTTGATTGTGAAAGGTGATACGTAAAAACTCGCAAGGATATACGTTGGAACTCAGGAATTAATTGAGACCTTAATATAAATTTAATATAGTTATTTATAATATTATAATAATAAAATAATATTAAAATATTATTTTAATGTTAGATATCAATATAAAATATTGTTAACATTTGAATTGTTAGTATTATTACAATTTCATTATTAATGTTATAATAATATCTTAATATTAATCATTGATATCAAATTTAACACAAAATAATATTAAAATACTATTTCAATATCACAAAGTTCAATATAAAAAATTAACAGTACCTGTTAGGAACTTTAGAGAGTTCGACGTAGTTCGGGGTAGCGTTAACGCGAAGTAAGTAACAATTTTTTATTTGTGCCTAATATCAGAAAAATAATACAGGGTGCTCGCTTTACCCCCTATGTGGCCGCTTTGCCCAGAAGCCGTGCCCGTTTTACACTGGGCAAAGCGGGCATTTCTCAATGTTTTTAGATTGGTTTCATTATTTGTATTTTGAAGATTTACTGGAAATGTGTGAATGTACTATTAAACTACGATAAATTTAGCACCCCATTACAAAAAAAAATGGGTTAAATATGAAATTGTTTAGCTGCTTTTTATGTTTCCCTTAGAGTGTCTCACTTTGCCCCCCCCCCCCCCCGCCCCCGCACACATGTTCAGTAATAATTTACGTTGAATTTGGATAAATATTTGGTTGGACGACTGCCTTGATGACTGCAGCGACCCTTTTGGGCGTAGCCACACTAATTAAGACACACTTCGGAGTCTATATATTCCCATTCTCGTTCCTATACATTTTGAAGCTCTTTTTGCGATGTTATACTGTGCTTTCCGATGGTTTGCTCCAGAATGTACCATAAATGTTCAATGGGGTTGAGGTCCGGGTCATGGGAGACCTTCTGCCTAATTTTTAGAGTACATTTATGTACTTTTTCAAGTCCATACGCCCTTCATACATGAATATCCGACCCACACCACTTGCCGCCGTGCAATCTCACACTGCAACCGTAATTTCCTCCTCTGTGTTATGGTTGAGTCAGCACGCACTCTGGAGGTAAATGATATTTTGAATAAGTCATATATATATATAATGTTAATTATGAGCACATCTGGCTGTTTTTAGGCTACTTCTCAAAACGTTTATATAAAAAAATTGGGACAATTGGCTACTACAAGGCCTGTCCTCGATGTCGAATGCCTTCAACATCGGACCAGAGACGACTCTCGCATTCGCCCGTTAATTCTTTGCTCTTGTTAACAGGCTTGCTTTAATGTCGAGTGGCTTGACGACTCGATGACGCGTGAGGACCAAGTGAGAGACTAGATCTCCCGCGAGATCCCGCGTAGGGGGGTTCTCTGCGACATCCCTCGCACGGGGCATATAATGCCATTCCGGAAATGCTGGAATGCTGTTGTGGCGCCAGAAGCGCGCGCGTGAGTATATCGGCACCCGACGAACCGCAAATCAATTCGCAAGTCTCTCTGTGCCCTCCGGACCTCCTCGCCGCTTGGCCCGGAGAATCTTCGCCACTGCTGTCGAGCTGCGAGAAGGAGAGGGGCGGAAAGACGGAGAGAAAGAGAGAGAAAGGTCGTCTCTAAGCTCTCAGAGTCTCTTCATCAAGTGGCAAGCGCTCGATAGCCCAAATCGCTCGGTAAACGGATGCAACCGAATGCCCAATTCCCCAATGGAGAAAATTTTAATAACATTAATGAAATAAACCTCATGAACTTTCAAGCGAAACGAGTATGCACGTAATCTCGTAAGTTTATCAAACTTGATTGTGTGTGTGTGTGTGTATTTGAAGTGTGGACGATTATCAGATCGGACGGAGAGTACACCGAAAATATTAATGAATAAAATACACAATGTTTGTCGGATGTATGTGGAGGCGAGAAAGAAAAATGTCGGGTAGAGACCCGAGGACTCGATATACAGTAACGGTCGAAAGTTTTCGATCGCTCTGGATAATTGGAAAATGATATTAGAATAATATACTTCATTTTACAGAGCTATGAAGTTTCGACGTAAAATAAGAAATAATATGAATTTTATTATTCTATTATAAGTTGGTGACCACCCATTGATCGAAAATTTTCTTATGTTCTAAAGTGGTCGAAAACTTTTGACCGGTAGTGTATATATACATAGATATATATATAGAAAGTCGGACCTCGAGCACGCAGCGTTCCCCACGAGATCGAATCGATTGGCTCTTTGATTGGATAACATTTTTTCGGCTACCTACCGAGAATTCATTACATTCATTTATATACAAGCTTAGTTCGGCGAGGGCGATCGAGGGTGGAAAAAGTTACAATGGTGTTTCGTCGATATATCGAAGCTGAGGGGCATTGAATCATGCACGCTCATATGTGCGCTTATACAAGCGTACAAAAACGTATATATATATATATATATATATATATATATATATGTGAGGAAAGCTCATTCTGAACCCGCTATATTAACACGATGCTGGTTATCAGCATAACTGGCTAAGCACGGTGATTGTTTTTAACGAATAACCCGCGTAGAAATTCCGATGGGGCCCAAATCAGGGCCCGATCAGGTTGACTGTCTGCCCTGGTAGGGCACTAATAAGGCAGGGTAGGGCACTGATAAGCCTGAAACAGCCCTACTAGGAAATGTAACGTTGTGTCACATATGGGCCTGACCTGGTTGCCTGATCAGAAAGAAATGCATATAATATTTCAAAAATCCAAAATGGAATGAGCCACTTAATTTAGAGTTCCACTACAATGAATTTGTATCATAATTCGTCATTCCCTGGCCTGCTGAAATGTTTTTGTTCGAAGAAAATATTTCGCCTATATGGGAATCGAACCTCGTACCTACCTACCCAAAGCTAGGCACGCTGCCCCTATGCTACCGCGTGCTTGTAACATGTTGGTCCCAGATATAGCATAAGAGACCAAATGAATTCCTATAATGATTTGTTGTATCACATAAAGTATATCAATTAGTTAATATCATTGTGACAATTAAAGAGGTTTATCGAATAACATGATATAGATTTTTGAAACTTATCCTTGTATATATATATAATTCTTCTCTCTCTTCGCCTTACAAAGCTGCCGAAATCTTCTAACACGCATCCGAGTTGCATAACGTTTTTTGTCGTGACAGTCCACAGCACCTTTTTTTTAATAGAATTCATGAATGCATCGAAACTCCGAAGCTACGATGCTGTAAAATTGAAGTTTCCATGTGGAAAATGAGTGGTTATGTCCATCTATCGACTGCTGAGGCAGTCATAGGGCAAGCCTATTTGTGGCCTCGTCAGGGAAAGCCTTAGCAGGATCTTATCAGGGACGGTCTTAGTAGGGCCATTTTAGTATAGCCTGATTTAGGGCCTAAATACTTCCGGCCTGATCGGGGCCGGATCAAGATGTCCGTAATAGGTGTTACCCGTATCACACCCCGATCGGAGCCTGATCCTGATCAGGCTAACCCTAAGAAATTTCTATTCGGGAATTATTTTCGGGGAAAGTACAAACCCCTGGAAGGGCCCTCAGGCTGAGAATGGCGACAACAGGACGCAGGAACTATTAGTGGTAAATATTTCAAACCTATCAGGCTTAGGAAAAAACTTATCCTGCAAAAGTTGCATCCTCCTTTCAAGGGGCCTCTACTGTTTTTTTTTTCAGAACTTGTTAACCAATTAATCCCCGTTCGCGAATTCCTTGCGGTGCAACTGGTTAACAGTGCAGTAGCAGGTAGTGAGATGATGAAAGAATCAGGAATATTCTTGGAGAGGATTACTTGGAGTTGGAGGTGCCATATGAAGATAGGGCGTTACGTGGTCTCATTCTTAGCGTTACGTGGCATGAAATAATAATGGTAAAAAAAATGGAATTATAGAAACGTTTTTTCATAAGAATGTATAAAAGTGGTGAAAAATATAGACGTACAAGAATGAAATATAAGAAGTAAATATCAGAATATAAATTATTATGTAAATAGAGAATAGAGAAAAGGATTTTCAAAAATGGTGGTTAAGGTGAGGAAGGAAAAAAGATTTAATTTTTACGGTTTGCAAAAATCATTTGGAGAACACCATGTGGCGTGTTTGAAAAATATGAGTAGGGATCGCGGGCTGCGAGCTCGTACATGGGTAACTGTTCCTTCGATTCTTTAGCCAAGAGCATCGTATAATCAGCTTGCCATTCGGAATTTCGGTCTAAATTCACGTCAATATATGTTCGTGTTATGACGCAATTGCATATTTGTAACATTTCAGCACCCCCTCCCCCCCCCCAACGGGCCCATCTTGAAAGGCAAACGTTCAAATTTCCCACCGTGCGGCATGGACGAAAATTTGAAGAAATAAAAATGGGTTACAAAGAAAACACAATCAGTCAAAATAGTCGATACACATTTTCTCGTTTTGGCGGAACGACACTCTTAAGGGATCAACGCACCCTTAAAAACTTTGTTCTTTCTATAGCTCGTGAACGGGCCGAAATAAAAATAGAGTTCGATGGGAAAAATATTATATTCTTCGACAACTAGACGCTTATGATGATAATGATGAGTACAGCAACAAATGGGGTGTTGTTTATTGCAATAATTCGTGAATTATTGGTGAAAAATCACTCTTCAGTTTTCCACTAATATGGGCACACGCAAGGCTCGCAATCATGGACTGACTTCGTGCTTCGGGAAGCAACTGGATTACAATAGTATATTTACGAAGAAATTCTCCCCCGACACGTACGGCCTTTAAAGATAACAACATAATCGGAAGAATGTTCTCACGCTTACTTATTTAGGAAACGTTTCAACTCTTTATTTCTATGTTTTTTTTATGGATTATACTTATTACAATAATGATAGTCATGATAAAAGTGTTTGAAACAAAGAGATTTCTTACACCACGCACAAGTGTTAAAAGCTGCTTCGCCGCATTCATCGCATGTTGGTACATTTTGTGAAAAGCAAAATTCTACCGGATTTTCGAAGTTTGGTGGTCTTTCTTCTTCGTAATCGCTTTTGTACCACGCATATTTAAAAAGTTTTGTAAACCGTGGAGAAGAAAACTGGTTGTGTGTAAGAGATTGTAACTTAACAATATTGTCTCTGAAATGCAGATTGACGTCGTAATTGTATAATATTACTGCGTCAGAAAAGTGTGTGACGAAGTTTTTTCATACACAGAAGCCATAAACGTCAAGAGGCTGTATGATTCCAGTTGTACCTGCAGGAATTAGTAATTATCATATGAACTAATGGTCTACAGAACTAATGAAACTGGTGCAATATATTTACCTGCTGGAATGGTTAAAACTTTAATATCTTTCCCTTGCATATCCATTTCTTTCAATGCAGTTGGACATTGACCGCTCCAAGAATCCAGAAGTAATACCGATTTTGGACCCGTAGTGAGAATATGTACTTCTTGAAACCAATGCTTGAAATGATTAGTCGTCAATTTTCCAGATTCCGAAGCCCACAGAAATATATTTTCGGCTCTGAACATAGTTTGATCCACCCGAAGACCAAATTTGCCAGTAGGTTCGTTTAAGGTAGTTGTGTAGGTACACATATGAGCCAAAAGTTTCGATTGAAGCGTATAGTAACATCCAATGCCTATACGATGCCGTTGGTTGTCAATTTTTGACAGAGCTTGTACCCTCTATATATCCCACACATTGGCACCTCATGCATATATAGGTCTCATACTCGTATAGAGAGCGGCGCTATAATCGTGGCAACAGCGCGATTTTCCTGCAGTCATAGCGTTGAGCTTCCTACGATCCGTCTTTTGCGAAATATTTTATATAAATAAAAAAAGCGTGAAAATGTCAACCCAAATGCGATACAAAGGAAAGCTCACGAGACAAAAGGCGCTTGCTATAAGACTGAATGCTGTGGCAGTCATGTGTCAAGCAAATGCAGCTAAACGCGATGAGAATAACCATAACCTCAACGGTCAGCAACAAAAATTCGCAGCCGAAGGACGTCGGATCGTGGATTTACAACATCTTGTCGACAGTTTAAATTGTATTCGCTGTAACACAGACAAATACATGCATAAATTGAACAAATTAAATTTGTTTGCAAAATAAATTCATTTCACATCCGTCTCAGAATTACTAGATCTCGGTAAAAAAACACGCTTCGAGTCCCCAGACCACGCGCCGATCAGCTGGCTGCAGCGTATACTGTTGCCATTCCGTTGCAGATGGTTGGGCCCAAGTTCGGGGTGGAATAAAATTACCACTTTTCATAACACGATATCTCCTAAACTTAACGGTCAAAGTTTGTCATTTAAAAAAAAATCAATCCCACAATAGTACTGCGAACACGTGTGTTTTTATTTCAAATCCTAAGATCCGTTTAGAACCTATATCGAGAAAGGCGAGCAAATTCCTATCGGTTTACGTGTTAGGTATAGGAATCGCGTACAAAAATACCCATATTCAATTGCAATTATCTCATGAACTAAATAGTGCATCGAATTAAATTTTCGGGCATCAGTCTATGAAGGTCATATCTACACCATACTTAGATTTCAGCCAATTCCTAAGGCTTAACCATAACTACAGAACTACCTTAAAACGATCAACATAGGTGCCAAAAGCTTGCCACTCGCAGAAATTAAAGGCTGTATAGTATAACTGTGTGTTGTTGATGTTTTCGATTACACTACTGTCTCAACGGATTTCTGCCCTTCTTTCGCCAATGTGCGGCCTGTATGTAGCTCTAAATTAAATCCACTCGGATCAGAATTAAATGTGTTTTCAACGCCAACGTTGGCTATGTTGACTTTCACCATTTCTATAAATTCGATAGCTTTGTTCCGAAGTGTATTAGCATTTAATAATTGTTGCTTTGTTACATATTTAGTAATCTTCCGTGACACAATGCCATGTTGGATTTTGAATGTCCTTAGCCTAGAAGCGGATGCTTGGCAATTTACGGCTGACATTTCTACAATTTCTCGTGCATGTAAGGCACATCGTCGAATATCTATATCATGGACAGGCAGCCTTTTGTCCAAAGCATCATTAAAATTGTTTAATGTGTAGTGAGCTTTTTTTATTAACTTTTCTTTGTAGGTGCCACCCTTATGTATAATATGGGCCCACCGGCGCGACTGATTTCACCTTTGTGAATTTCGATTGAACAGATGATACCTTGTTATTCTCATTTGCCCCGGATCTCCAGTAATCTACAGCTCGTCTCTTGTATTCGTAAGTCAATTCTTCTATATCTTCGGTACATACATTTCTATCAATTTTTGGATCTAGGCATCGTTGTCCGTGCCAATCTCCTTCACTGTCATCTTCTATTGCGGCTGCTTCGTGAATTTCATTTGGTGAAAGAAAATCCAAACCAGTTTCGAATTCCATTTTCATAGGTAGATCCATCGCTTCAAAGATCATGTATTCTAAATCCTTACTGAACTTTTTTCTTGTTCGGTGATTGGAGTGCGAGGCAAATTCATAGCACTTATCGCTATGGATAGAAGTTGAATAACATTCACCGGATTGACGTACATTTTTATTCGTATTTGAAACTCGAAATGTATGGCTGGCTTCTCCGTCGTAACTGCAGCATTAACGATCGTTGGAGAATTTATATGCTTTGAAACCCAATTGATAAGTAGACACGAAAAAAATAACGACGACACACGCTATTACCAGAACTGCTATTAATCTTTAATAAGGCGATTTCAAGGTTATCATGGCGTAGCCGCTCTTTGCACCGTGGTCGCTCTTTGCGAAGATTTTTTTCTTTCGTTCATTGGTTTTGCTGTTTGTGAAATTAACGTTAAAGATAAAGACTAAATTATGCTGCGTTATGAGCTGATAAAAATTGTTGTATCATTCTGTTCATGAGTTGCAGCAGCAACCCAAAAACGCTGTAATCTCTGCTGATAATGCCTTCGATACGGTGAGCGGAGTGGAATTTCTTCGTAAATATACAATTGTAATCCAGTTGCTTCCCGAAGAACGAAGTCAGTCCGTGATTGCGAGCCTCGCCTGTGCCCAAATTAGTGGAAAACTGAAGAGTGATTTTTCACGAGTAATTCACGAATTATTGCAATAAACAACACGCCATTTGTTGCTGTACTCATCATTATCATCATGAACGTCTAGTAGTCGAAGAATACAATATTTTTTCCCATTGAACTTTATTTTTATTTCGGCCCGTTCACGAGCTATAGAAAGAACAAAGTTTTTAAGGGTGCGTGACCCCTTAAGAGTGTCATTCCGCCAAAACGAGAAAATGTGTATCAACTATTTTGACTGATTGTACTTTCTCCGTAACCCATTTTTATTTCTACAAATTTTCGTCCATGCCGTACGGTAGGAACTTTGAACCTTTCAAGATGGAACCGGTGCGGGGGGGGGGGGGGGGGCTAGAATGTTACAAATATGCAATTGTGTCACAACACGAACATATATTGATGTGAATTTAGACCGAGATGCCAAAATGCTAGGTGATTATACGATGCTCTTGGCTAAAAAAATCGACGAGCAGTTTCAACCCCTTAATTGTGAGATATCGGAAAAAGAAAAAATCCGTATCCGCACTTTTCCATTCTCTACATGTATGCAAATTTACATCCCAATCGATTAAAAATTCTTGGAGATACGGTTGAAAAAATTGCATTTTTGCAATAAATAATATGAAATTTGTTGCTATCTGCATCGTTCTCATCTCTAATGTATAGTACACAAAAAAATAAACATTGTTGCAATTTGAAGTTTTTTCATATCTCGTACCGTTAAAACGTTATCGACGAAAAACGAAAAACACCCCAATTTTCGGGGGTGCGTTTCAACCTTAAAAAATCGGGTTCTGCCGATATAAAAAAATACGTGTTGCCTATTTTTCCCCATTCTACAAGCACGCCAAATTTCATCGAAATCGGACACATAGACTTCGCGACGTTTCCAAGTGTCATACCGCGTGCCGTACAATTTTTACTTAAACGTTAATTAATGTGTTTCTTGGGTACGCCGATCGCGTAATTTCGCAAGTGGGCGGCCGTCGGGTCACGGGGATAAAGGTAAGTATGATCATAATAAATTAACCCAACATTTACAATAGCACTACTGAAAAATAAAATAAATATTTACACGCATAAAAATATAGTTATAAGAAAAAGATCTGATACTGAGCGTACGGGGAGGAGGGGGCTGGGTGACCGGAGAGATGGACCCGCGCACTAATCAGTGCCGTTATTGGGGTTCTCTTCTCCGGCTCGACTTGTATGCGCTCAAGAACCAGAGTATTTAGTCCCCCCTTGAACCTTGCCCCGGGGGGCCAACGAAGAGGGCGCTGCGACGGCAAGGGCCCCTGGCGAGCTGCTGACGGAGGGCCTCGGCGAAGAAGATCCTTGGTGGGGGCTTGGTGACGGTGGAATAGCCTGGTGGGCCATCGGCGAGAGCCCTCGACGAAGACATGCCCTGGTGAGAGACGTCGATGGTAAGGTGCCCCTGGGTATCACCGACCGCGATATGGTCACGGAGTGGTACCCCGAGGGCAGTCGACGAAGGCTACGGGTGAGTATCTTACCAGCGGGATCATTAAGGTAGAACGAGCGCGCGCTCTTGATTTCTATAGATTTTGTTCAAATTTTAACCAGACATTGTTCATATCATTATGCGTGTTTGAGTCAAATTCCAGAATAATCGACTATTTAGATTGCGAGATAATGGGTTTTTTAATTGCAACTTTTAACACTGCAGGGTCTGCATTGAAATTTAGACAGAATAGTTATCCGTAAAAAATATTTGTCCCTTTTAGTAAGAAGACATATGGCAACACCGCATCGTTCCACGTATCCAATGACGTAAGTTTGTGCACAGCATGTTTAAACTAATACTTCGAAACAAATTTTTATTTGCTAGTATTTTTTATCGAACAAAGTTTTTAACTAGTTATGAATTAACTAACACTTTCATTTGTTCATGAAGATAATGTAACCAATATAAAATATTAATATTTATAACGCGAATATTTATTTCCATGATCAAAGTTTTTAACTTTAGGAACATGATAATTTTTTTTTCTCGAAATATTGTTAATACTATACTGTGGTGTTTCCACATGCCTTCTTAGTATAGGGGACAAATATTTTTTACGGATAATTATTCTGTCTTTACTGAACTCTTTTAACAAAACTGAATAGTAAAGGGAATCCAAACTTCTTTCACTCTTTCCCTAACTAGTTTGCTAACTGAACATTTTTTTAAATTCATAAACAACATAGAATGGTACGACGGATTATGTTACCTGACTTTCGGTCAATGAAGACCCAGCAGTGTTGAAAGTTGCAATTAAAAAACCCATTATCTCGCAATCGAAATCGGGGACTGTTCTGAAATTTCACTCAAACCTGTGAGAAAAAATCT